>CM055117.1:511343567-511593567 GCA_029206835.1 Rana muscosa
AAATTCGATGTTTTTTAAAAAAAAATAGCAAAAAATGTAAAACCCAGTGGTGATTAACCACTTGCCGACCGCCGCATGCCGATGTACGTCGGCAGAATGGCTTGGACATTCGCGAGTGCGGCCGTGGGTCCCGGGAACCTAGTGACACTGTCACTGATCGTAACGGGCATCAGTGACGTGTCACATGTAGCCATGCCCCCTCACAGTAAGAATCACTCCCTATGAAACACTTAACCCCTGCAGCGCCACCTAGTAGTTAACTCCTTCACTGCCAGTGTATTTTTTACAGTAATCAGTGCATTTTTATAGCACTGATCGCTGTAAAAATAAAAATGGTCCCAAAATGGTGTCAAAAGTGTCCGATGTGTCCGCCATAATGTCGTGGTCACGATAAAAATCGCTGATCGCCGCCATAACTAGTAAAAAAAAATATTAATAAAAATGACATAAAACCGTCCCCTATTTTGTAGAAGCTATAACCTTTGCGCAAACCAATCAATAAACCAATTTAACAAAAAATATGTAGAAGAATACGTATCGGCCTAAACTGTGGAAAACATTTTTTTAATATATTTTTTGGGGATATTTATTATAGCAAAAAGTTAAAAATATTGCATATTTTTCAAAAATTTCGCTCTATTTTTGTTTATAGCGCAAAAAATAAAAACCACAGAGGTGATCAAATACCACCAAAAGAAAGCTCTATTTGTGGGGAAAAAAGGATGTAAATTTTGTTTGGCAGCCACGTCGCACGACCGCGCAATTGTCAGTTAAAGCGATGCAGTGCCGAATCGCAAAAAGTGGCCTGGTCCTTGACCACCAAAATGGTCCGGGGCTGAATCGGTTAAATACCACCAAAAGAAAGCTCTATTTGTGTGAAAAAAAAAATTGATAAAAATGTAATTTGGGTACAGCGTTGCATGACCGTGCAATTGTCATTTAAAGCGTGAGAGCACTGAAAGCTGAAAATTGGTCTGGGCAGGAAGGGGGTTTAAGTGCCCAGTAAGCAAGTGGTTAAATTATAGGCTAGAGGGATGCCTTAAAGCTGAATGTCCCTTTACTTATTCAGTAACATTTGTGGTGTATTTTTGGCCATAGATTTTTTTTCTCCTCTTTTACAACTAGGCCTCATGTACACTGCTGCTGGTAAACAGACGTTTAGGAGTAGTTGGGCATTTTTGTTCAGCTGCCCCTGAACTCTCCTCTATGTTATCTTATCAGTACATGTACACAGGGTCGTTTATAGTCATTTATAGGCAGTTGAGTTTAGAAGCATTTTTTGGAACGCAAAAAAATGGGTTCAGACGGATGTTTAGAGGATGTTTTGAAATGCCAAATCCCTCTAACAGCTTGTAAACACTGCTAAACGTGGTAATTCGCATTTAGCAGCGTTTCGTATAAAGATGATTTTCATTTTAACAAAAAAAAATATGTATATATATATATATATATATATATATATGTTTTTACAAACGCTTCTAGATGCAAACGCGGCTAAACGCGGCATGTAAACGCGGCTAAACTGACGTTTTTAGACGCCGGTTTCTAGCTGTCAAGTTAAATCGTTCAGGAGTGGTTAAACCACGTCCCGCGTACATGAAGCCTTAGCTTTGCTTGCAGGCAGCAGCAGCAGCACCCCAATTTACCTTTATCTGAATCTGGTTAGTTATATATAAAAAAAAAACTGGTAGTTTTAGCAGTGGTGCGTGTTTTTTTTTTTTTTTCTGAAGCAGTACTAGGTCTGCTTTGACCTGTATAATCACAACAGATTTAATTGCAGATGGGGAGTCACATAGGGGTGGGTATAGATGGGTAAGACAGTGGAATCACTGTTTGGTGGCACATTTTGCGAGTTTCCTTTTTGCAGAGTACTGTGCTGTGTTTTCACCCCGCATTCTCTACACTTTCCCTAGCCTCATCTACAATGCTTTAAAAAAAAAATGGTGTGGTAATTTGCAAACAGCTGGACAGCTTTGCAGCAAAACAACAGGCCAAAATGCAGAAAAAAATAGAGCTTCACTATACAATGAAGAGCTTCTTGTTTTCTCCTGTGCTCCCTAGAGGCACAATCCTACTGTATTGGCTATTACAGTACCATCATAAGTTTAACTTCGCAGGTGGGACAAATGGTACTGCCTATGCCTGGAAAAAAGGGGCAAAGCACTCTTTGTTGTGGCATGCCTAACATTCATGCCCTTACACACAGTCTCCTGTGATAATATTTCATATTTGACAACTTTTCGATGCCTACCTAGACATAAAAATGAGCAGCTACATTTGATAACTATGCTATTACAAGATTTAATATTCAGCAGATGAGAATCATTTCTGGAAAGATTAAAATCCACTGGACGGCTGATTAAGCATCTTTAGCCATATTTTAAATCAATTGTGTCCAGAGCCTTTGTGGCAGTGAGAGGGTAAAACACAGTCTCAAACGTGATCAGTGTAACTCTCATCCAATACTGATTATTAGCCGACAAGACAGAGATAGAATCTAAGCAGGGAACACAGAATGATTTATTAACACACCCCAGTTTCCAATTCTGCCTGACATTTTACTTCATCAAACTAATTAAATGCTGGTGACACTGTTTGTAGAGAAATGAGAAGCGTTTCTGATGATTTCACATGGACTGTCTGAAATGAGTAGGTATCATTTCCTTGCCTTTGCCCACTGCTTTTTCCTGTGGTTATTGGCACTCAGAAAATAGGACCAGATGGTTGTGTTGGCATCCAATGTCCAATGCTCACTAATTTCTAACAAAAAGTAAGAGCACAACTCATAAATAGTCTGCTCATGCCTTTATAAGTTAGACTGCTTTAGTATTAAATTACATAATTCATAAAGCAAATCTAGATACACAAGTACAGCTAGAGATGCAACATCACAGCTTCTCACAGTGTGCATTAGAAGTCGCAGTAACTTAAAGATAACCAACCTGATTTCTGGGCTGGCAGGCATCCAGTGTCTTCTACTCTTTACTACACATTCTTCCTGTCATTGCGTCACCCCTTTAATTTGATTTGATTTAGTTTTTTTTTGATCATGGAGGCACAGAGTCACATGTGGGTTCTACCCAGACAGGTATACATGTAAATATAGACTGCCTAGGAATGCCCATGACTCCAGACTGACTTTCTTGCTTTAAAGCATTTTGATACTTATAACTCCTCCAAAGTGCCAGTCCACTACTGTTCTTAGGGCTGAGGGCTTGATATGAGTATTGAGGCAGGGTGCTGTGACATTTTCAGAAAGTTACTGTCCTGTTCCCTGATTAGGGATGAGCTCGGTGTTCGAGTCGAACATACGTTCGACTCGAACATCGGCTGTTCGATCCTTCGACGAATATCGAACTATTTGGGCTGTTCGCGCCAAATTCGAGTGACACGAACGGCCCACAATACACTGCGCCATCGCAGTGCAATCCCGGCGCTGTGATTGGCCAAGCATGCACTGTGACCCCGCATGCTTGGCCAATGACAGCGCCGGCAGCTAGGAGAGCCATAATTGGCCACAGGCAGGTTGCCTGTGGCCAATTATAGCTCAGGGGGTTTAGCACACGCCGCACACTATAAAAGGCCGCCAGCACGGCGGCCTTGTGTAGTGTGTTCCGGCGCAGGGAAAGAGAAGGAGAGGCAGGGACAGTGTCATTGTGCTATTCTTTGTGCTATTCTTGTATGTAGGGAGAGAGAAGGATAGGCAGGGAGAGTGTCAGTGTCATATTCTTTGCTAAACCTTGTGTGCAGGGAGAGAGAAGGATAGGCAGGGGACAGTGTCAGTGTCATATTCTTTGCTAAACCTTGTGTGCAGGGAGAGAGAAGGATAGGCAGGGAGAGTGTCAGTGTCATATTCTTTGCTAAACCTTGTGTGCATGGAGAGAGAAGGATAGGCAGGGAGAGTGTCAGTGTCATATTCTTTGATAAACCTTGTGTGCAGGGAGAGAGAAGGATAGGCAGGGGACAGTGTCATTGTCATTGTTGCTAAGCCTCCTGCACAGTATACACCTGAAGCTAGCCCGTATTGCTGTGTTTACCTGGTGTGTTACACTAACAGGCATTTGCAGCACTTACAGCGGGCGGAGTGTGCTTCCTGCTAAATATACACCTGAAGCTAGCCCGTATTGCTGTGTTTTCCTGGTGTGTTACACTACTAGGCATTTGCAGCACTTACAGCGGGCGGAGTGTGCCTCCTGCACATTATACACCTGAAGCTAGCCCGTATTGCAGTGTTTTCCTGGTGTGTTACACTAACAGGCATTTGCAGCACTTACAGCGGGCGGAGTGTGCTTCCTGCTAAATATACACCTGAAGCTAGCCCGTATTGCTGTGTTTTCCTGGTGTGTTACACTAACAGGCATTTGCAGCACTTACAGCAGGCGGAGTGTGCTTCCTGCTAAATATACACCTGAAGCTAGCCCGTATTGCTGTGTTTTCCTGGTGTGTTACACTAACAGGCATTTGCAGCACTTACAGCGGGCGGAGTGTGCTTCCTGCTAAATATACACCTGAAGCTAGCCCTTATTGCTGTGTTTTCCTGGTGTGTTACACTAACAGGCATTTGCAGCACTTACAGCGAGCGGAGTGTGCTTCCTGCTAAATATACACCTGAAGCTAGCCCGTATTGCTGTGTTTTCCTGGTGTGTTACACTAACAGGCATTTGCAGAACTTACAGCGGGCGGAGTGTGCTTCCTGCTAAATATACACCTGAAGCTAGCCCGTATTGCTGTGTTTTCCTGGTGTGTTACACTAACAGGCATTTGCAGCACTTACAGCGGGCGGAGTGTGCCTCCTGCACATTATACACCTGAAGCTAGCCCGTATTGCTGTGTTTTCCTGGTGTGTTACACTAACAGGCATTTGCAGCACTTACAGCGGGCAGAGTGTGCTTCCTGCTAAATATACACCTGAAGCTAGCCCGTATTGCTGTGTTTTCCTGGTGTGTTACACTAACAGGCATTTGCAGCACATACAGCTGGCAGAGTGTGCTTCCTGCTAAATATACACCTGAAGCTAGCCCGTATTGCTGTGTTTTTCTGGTGTGTTACACTAACAGGCATTTGCAGCACTTACAGCGGGCGGAGTGTGCCTCCTGCACATTATACACCTGAAGCTAGCCCTTATTGCTGGAGCTTTTTTTCTTTTGTGTTACACTAACAGGCATTTGCAGCACTTACAGCGGGCAGAGTGTGCTTCCTGCAAAATAAACACCTGAAGCTAGCCCTTATTGCTGTTTTTTCCTGTTGTGTAACACAGGCAGTCATCTGCAGCATTTACAGCGGGCATAGTGTGCTTCCTGCAAAATATACACCTGAAGCTACCCCTTATTGCTGGTTTTCCCATCTCCCTGCAGGCCATTAGAATGTATGAAAGGCAAACAAGGAGAGGCAGACAGTCAGGAGCCAATAAAAGAGGGCAAGCAGGCTCTGTGTCTAGAGACAACAGTGCTGGTCGTGGACGCGGTGCATCGTCATCAGCACGTGGCCATGGGACACGCTTGTCCTTATTTTCGGCAGCTGGACGCGTTGAGCCGCATCATGCTGAAGACTTGGTAGAGTGGATGACCAAGACCTCCTCATCCTCCTCATCCTCTCTCACCCAGGCTCTGGGTACTAGCAAAGCAGCTGCCAAAGCGTCCTCTTCCCTGGTATCAATGTCATCATCAGTCACTCCTTCCCTAGACCCACCATGTCCTCCTGGGGAGTCCCCCGAACTGTTTGAGCACAGTGTTGGGTACATGCTCCAGGAGGATGCCCAGCGTTTCGAAGGGTCTGATGATGATACCCAGCTAGAGGAAGGCAGTAGCGTGAGAGCAGAGAGAGGGGATGATCAAGAAGGACACCAATATGGCAGTCATGTTCCAGCAGCTGCAGCATACTGCCAGATTGGCTCCAGTCATGAGGAGGGAGGGGATGATGAGGTCACTGACTCCACGTGGGTGCCTAATAGGAGAGAGAAGGAGGAGGAGAATGAGGAGGAGGCACATCTCCAACGAGGCAGGATTCCCTAGGGGGGCCAGCGTATGGGCAGCACACCGACTGAATCACACCACAGAGCTCCGGACGGGGCAGGGCGCTGCCTCTGCCCGTTATTCAAAAAGTTCTTTGGTGAGGGCCTTTTTTGAGTCGAGTGCATCAGATCGCACAGCTGCTGTTTGCAACATATGTCTCAAGCGTATATCGCGTGGCCAAAACATCAGCCGCTTGGGCACCACATGCTTGACTAGACATATGTTGACCTGCCATGCAGCTCGTTGGCAAGCCTAACTTAAAGATCCACACCAAAGAACAAAGCGGACCTCTCCTTGCACTGCATCAGCTGGGATCTCCAACCCCACTATACCTTCAGTCCTCTCTGAAACCTGCACTGAGAGGAATGAAGGTGTAGAATTAGGTGTGTCACAGCCAAGTACTTGCGGGCACTCTGCTAGCAGTACACCGACATCCGATTCTAGCAGGCAAATTTCCCTGCCCCAGCTGCTGGACCGTCAAAAGAAGTTCACTCCCAGCCATCCACATGCCCAGCGGTTGAATGCTAGCTTGGCTAAATTGCTAGCGCTTCAACTGCTGCATTTTCAGTTGGTAGACTCGGCCCTCTTCCGTGAGTTTGTGCAATGTGCGGTTCCTCAGTGGCAGGTTCCCAAACGCCACTTTTTCTCACGGAAGGCGATTCCGGCTCTCTACCGGCATGTGGAAGGCAATGTCTTGGCCTCGCTGGACAGGGCGGTCAGCGGTAAGGTGCATATTACCGCTGACTCATGGTCCAGCAAGCATGGACAGGGACGTTACCTTTCTTTCACGGCCCATTGGATCACTCTTTTGGCAGCTGGGAAGGATGCAGGATAAGGTGCAGTAGTGTTGGAGGTTGTTCTGCCGCCATGCCTCCAAAATGCTACTACTGGTTGTGACACACCTCTCTCCTCCACCCCCTCCTCTTCTTCTTCCTCCATGGCCTCTTCCTGTGCTTTGTCCTCGGAACCAGCGGTGCTCCGTAGGCGTTTAAGGGGCTATGCAAGTACGCAGGCAAAAAGATGCCATGCCGTGCTTGCGCTGGTGTGTTTGGGGGACAGGAGCTACACTGGGGCAGAGGTTCTGTCAACTCTGCAGGGGCAGGCCGAGAGGTGGTTGACGCCACGCCAGCTTAAGCCAGGAATGGTGGTTTGCGACAATGGCACCAACCTCCTCTCCGCCCTCCGACAGGGACAACTGACCCATGTGCCCTGTGTGGCTCACATCCTTAACCTGGTGGTGCAGCGGTTCTTGGGCAGGTACCCGGGCTTACAGGAAAGTCTGTGTGCATTTCCGCAGATCTTATAATGCTAGTGCTCGCCTGGCTGAGCTACAAAAGGAGTTGAACCTGCCCAAGAACCGCCTTATATGTGACATGCCCACCAGGTGGAACTCAACGTTGGCCATGCTGCAGCGGCTGCACACGCAGCAGAGGGCCATCAATGAGTACCTGTGCGACTAAGGCACCAGGACAGGGTCAGGGGAGCTCGGTTTTTTTTCACCACGCCAGTGGGGCATGATCAGGGATGCATGCACTGTCCTGGCACCATTTGAGGAGGCCACGAGGATGGTGAGCAGTGACAGTGCATGCATCAGTGACACTGTACCTCTTGTCCACCTGTTGGAACATACGCTGCGTGGAATAATGGACAGGGCACTTGAGGAAAAACAGAGGCAGGAAGAGGAGGACTTCCTTGCCTCTCAAGGCCCCCTTTACCCAGACAGTGTTCCTTCTGTCCCACCCATCGCACAGGAAGAGGAGGAGGAGGAGGAGGAGGATTGTGTCAGCATGGAGGTGGAGCCTGGCACTCAGCATCATCAGCAGCAGTCTTTTAGGGATAATTTACAGTCCCAAGAAACCCGTGGACTTGTAAGTGGCTGGGAGGAGGTGGCTGCGGTTCATGTCGTCCTCAGTGACCCAGAGGACGCCGCACCAAATG
Organism: Rana muscosa; assembly: GCA_029206835.1. Classification (NCBI taxonomy): domain Eukaryota; kingdom Metazoa; phylum Chordata; class Amphibia; order Anura; family Ranidae; genus Rana; species Rana muscosa. The sequence continues at coordinate 511,351,517 of CM055117.1, forward strand.
CCTCAAAAACCTATGATGCATGGCCTCACTGATCCTGCAAAGCCTGCGGAAGGATCCTCGTATTCGTGCGGAGAGGGACCATTACTGGCTGGCCACTCTCCTTGATCCACGGTACAAGGGTAAGGTTGCAGACCTTATCTTACCGTCGCAGAGGGAGCAGAGGATGAGACAACTCCGGGAGGCCTTGCAGAAAGGTCTGTGCAACGCGTTCCCAGAGACTGGGAGGTTACAAACTCCTGGTCCTGGACAACGAGTTGCTGAGGCTTCGGTCAGTCAAAGAAGGAGCGGTGAGGAAGGTGGCCGTCTGACCGATGCGTTCAGACAATTCTTTAGTCCGCAGCCCCAAGGTATGATCGGTTCCAGCAACCATCGCCAGCGTCTGATATACATGGTGCAGGAATACCTAGGGGCAAGGTCAGACTTGGACACCTTCCCCACCGAAAATCCTCTGGCTTACTGGGTCTTGAGGATGGATCACTGGCCAGAGCTTGCACAGTATGCAATTGAGCTACTGGCCTGTAATGCATCCAGCGTTCTTTCAGAATGCACATTCAGTGCTGCTGGAGGATTTTTTTACGGATCACAGGTTGCGCCTGTCCACCGACTCGGTTGATCGACTGACCTTCAGATGAAGATGAACCAGTCTTGGATCACCACCAGCTACCAAACACCTGAAGCTGATATAACAGACTAATTTATTTTTAAATGTCACATCCCTTCAAGACTGATGCTGATGCTGAGTGACTGTCCTGTTATGTTGACTGACTATCCTCCTCCTCCTCAATTATCCGATTGATGATGATAGCTTGGAAGAACATTTTTGTTTCTGGGTGCCGCCACCAGTGGCTAAGGCCCAGTTTTTCAGCCCCTGTTTAACAGGGGCATGTAATTACAATTTTTTATGCAATGCTTTGCAGCAGGGCTCATTCCTGCACTCCAACTAGAGTATCTGGGAGAGGTTGCAGTGTCGTGGCACCAGCACCAGTGCCTAAGGCCCAATTTTTCAGCCCCTGTTTAACAGGGGCATGTAATTACAATTTTTTATGCAATGCTTTGCAGCAGGGCTCATTCCTGCACTCCAACTAGAGTATCTGGGAGAGGTTGCAGTGTCGTGGCACCAGCACCAGTGCCTAAGGCCCAATTTTTCAGCCCCTGTTTAACAGGGGCGTGTAATTACAATTTTTTATGCAATACTTTGCAACAGGGCTCATTGCTATGCTCCAAGTACAGTATCTGTGAGGGGTTGCAGTGTTGTGGCACCAGTGCCTAAGGCCCAATTTTTCTGCCCCTGTATAACAGGGGCATGTAATTACAATTCTTGATCTTATAATTCACAGCAGGGCCCATTCCTGCGCCCACCAAGAGTAACTGTGAGGCCTTACAGTGTTGTGTCAACACCACCACCACCACCACCAAAGGCCCAATTTTTCAGCTCCTGTTCAACAGGGGCATGCAATTACAATTCTTGATCTAATAATTCACAGCAGGGTATATACGGCAGGCCCCTACTTTCAAACATCCAACTTACAAACGACTACTACTTGCAAACAAAAGGAGACAACAGGAAGTGAGAGGAAATCTACCCCTAGGAAGGGAAATTCTCTCCTGTAAGAGTTAATATGGGAAAAAGGTGTCTCCTCTCTACTGATGCTTTATCACCAATCCTTGTTTCAATAAAAACCCCACTTTTCAAAAACATTTGTCATTGGGACGGAAAGTGAGGTGAAATGTTCTGAACAGGGGCACAGACAGCAAAACAAATGTTACAGGGGTGATAACCATTCCCTATGTTTTCCAAAAAGCTTAAAAATAGATTTTTTGGCTGGAGCTACACTTAAACAATGTACCTGTTCAAAATTACAAACAGATTCTACATAAGAACAAACCTACAGTCCCTGTCTTGTATGCACCGCCTGTATACGGCTGTTCAGAGTATATAGGGCCTTTTTTATTTTGTGTGCGGGGTTCCCCTTAATATCCATACAAGACCCAAAGGGGCTGGTAATGGGCTGGGGTAGGGGGGGCGGGTGATGGGGTAGCTATGCCATTTTTCTCAAGTATTTTCATCCATATTACCGGGACCAGACATTACATTAAAGCCGCAAGCAGTTTTAAATGGCTTTTTTTTCCTTTAGAAATGTCATTTTGTGCAGGGACAGTTCTAAACACGGAAACACGTGGCACTTCACAGGCATACTTTAGACACCCCCCAGGTACGATATTTAAAGGAATATTTGACTTTTTTTTTTCACTTTATGCATCATTAAAATGACTGCTCCCGAAAAACGGCCGTTTTTAAAACTTATTTTTGCATTGATACATGTCCCCTGGTGCAGAACCCGGGTTCCCAAACCTTTTTTAGGACAATAACATGCATATTAGTCGTTATAATTAGCACTTTAGATTTCGAACGTTCGCATCCATTGTATTCAATAGGGTTCTAACGTTCGTGCGAACTTTCGGTCCGTTCGCGGGTTCTGGTGCGAACCGAACCCGGATGTGTTCGGCTCATCCCTAACCCTGATAGTCACATCTAACAGCCATGATCTGCCTAAATCAGCAGACCCTCAAACTTGACTATTTTTCCTGGTACAGTACCAGTTTGTAAACATGTGTGCTAGATTCTGGGGCAAGACCTAGCCAATGCACCTGCACTAGCACTTATTTAAAAAAAAATTCTTCATGTGTTTTGTCACTTTGCACTTTTGTTTGTGTTTCTTTCACTTGGATGGAGGGTGTGGGTCCTGGCGCGAGGATGGAGGAGGATGGAGGAGGATGTGTGCCGATTAGGCTCTTTCCTTCACCTTAACTGGGTGGTCTCTCTTTGGGAGAGCCCCTCACCTAGTGCTTGGTGGTCTGCTTTGGCTAACCAAGGGGAGAGGGGTCCGCCAACCACTTTTGATAGGGCGACCAAGTTGTGCCTTACCCTTGTCCGGAGCCTCACTCCCCGGGGGGGTCAGGGTGGAGACCTGCTTCTTTAGGAGGTGGACTAGAGACACATCCTTAGGTGCAATTTGTTGTGTATGTTTTTCATATGCACATTTTTTGTTCACTTAGGTGGTTTGTTTTTGCGCACCACTGCGGGTTAAAAAAAAATGGTTTCTGGGGCATGTAGCAGTTCTGTACCAGATTTTACTGCGCAGCCAGGTCTTTATAGGTCTGTCTCCTTCCACCCCACCTTCAGTCACTCATCAGCCCCCCCCCTTCATCATCCCCACCCCTATAGGAGAGCTACTGGGTGCATAAGCTGGCTTCCCTAAAGATAGGAGAGCTGAGCGGCAAAAGGTAAGTAGATCAGAGAGCTTGGCAGTGAGAGGCTTTTCTGACCCCTGAGCAATTGTAGCATGCAGACAATGAGATGTCCGGACGCTGTATTTTTTCAGATCTTCCTAATAAACCTTATGTTATGACTGCACATTAGTCTAAACTGCGGCACAATAACTTTGTAACACAGTTCAGCTGTCACATCCAGTAAGCGGCAATTGTGGATTTGTTTAAAATCACAGGAATGGATGCCAACTGGTAATTTTCACTGTTTATAAAATCTCCTGATGTCTAATGACTGACTATGCTCTTCTACCTAATGACTAGACATGTGAACACTGAAAATTTTCGTTTAGTTTCAGATGCATCTGTACATTGAAGAATTTTGTCATATTAATTATGTCTAACAGATTCGTTTTTGGAATTTGTTTCGTATCTTTGGCATTTGTTTTATATATCTGTTGGTCCAAGTGGATTAAAAAAAATTGCAGTTTTTCCAGAAGACTGCAATATATTTAATATAATATTGAATTGGAGGGATTTGAATCAGAAGGATTCATTATTTTTAGACGCTAACCCACCAAGAGAAATGGCAGAAGCTGATTGGACAATATCAACTGGCATCAAGTGCATCTGAATTAACGAATGGAATGAAATTTGCATCGATTCGATATCTGAATTAATTAAAAACTGTAATCCATTCCCCATGCACCCGATCTCCTATCACATAATGTGACATCATCCAAATGAAATGATTACATTCCTTTATCTTGTAAAACACTCTTTTCCTGCGGCCTGCCAGGTTGCGTGCTCGGATAAAAGGTCTGGTATGGATTTTTAGGGGGAACTCCACACCATTTTTTATTTTATTTGGCGCGGAGTTCCCCTTAAAATCCATACCAGACCTGAAGGGCCTGGTAATTGAATTTGGGGGGACCCCCACGCTTTTTTTTTCTATCAATGACTTTTCTCTCTATTGCCGGGAGCCGATAATTCATTATAGCCGCGAGTGCTTTTAAATTACTTTTTTTCCTTCAGAAATGACACTTTGTGCAGGGACAGTTCTAAGCACGGGAAACAAGCGATACTTTACAGGCATACTATACACACTCCCTAGGTACGAAATTTAAAGGAATATTTCACTTTTATTGTTTCACTTTAAGCATTATTAAAATCACTGCTCCCGAAAAAACGGCCGTTTTTAAAACTCTTTTTTGCATTGATACATGTCCCCTGGGGCAGGACCCGGGTCACCAAACACTTTTTATGACAATAACTTGCAAATAAGCCTTTAAAATTAGCACTTTAGATTTTTCATGTTCGAGTCCCATAGACTTTAACGGCGTTCGGATGTTCAAACTAATTTATTGTCCTTTGATGACGCTCTGTGGGAGGAGCGAAACGCGTCGACGCACGTCCGGTTTACGGCTAAACCATTGACACCATTTCCTGCTTCTTGTGGAGCGCACGCTATTCAGCGGCGCTCGTGGAAGTTGATACTGAGTGCCTGCTCCTACCATCCTTTTTTGTAAGTCTAGCCAACAGGCTAGACCTGGCAAGTACTTCTCATTTTCCTCCCGGGCATCTGACCTCACTCCAGTAAGTCATTTTATTTGGATTTTGTGTTTATTTGAACTCATCTGTCTTTGGAAGTAAAGCACCATCTACTAATGGTGAGTGGATCATTAGACTATAATCCATCTGAACTTGTGACACCTGCAGGATTATTTGTGATCATTTGCTGCCTATTTCAACTTATTTTGCACTGATTTTTCTCACTTTTTGAAGAAGATTTATACAAGACTATATATATATATATTTTTTTCACATTGTTTTATTATTGGACTTTTCCTGGGTTTTTCTTGTGTGTTTTGCCAGCGCTATAGTTAAATTCACGTTTCTACATTATTCAAGTATTAGCACTTGCTCTTTAGCTGCTGCACATTTATTTTACACATCTATCTTTATAATTTATTCCAGCGCCTTTTTTGTGTGTTTTTACAAACTAATTTATTGCCTGTTCGCAAGTTCTGGTGCGAACCGAACTGGGGGGTGTTCGGCTCATCCCTATTTACTGCAATTAGATCAGATAAGAGATGATTTCTTATTACTGTGGCTTGCAGTATGTTATATATTACACATTACATTGCAAGTGTTCATAAGGAGTCCCAGTGGTATATTGTGTCACTGCATATATATATATATATATATATATATATATATATATTAATACATACAGTATGTCTAGGTTAAAAAAAATTAAAAATTGTTTTCTTTCCACGACATTGCCTTAGTGGAAGCTAAGGGGTTAGGCTTGATGCAGGGTGGATATTGTCTACAATGTATTATTGTTATTATTTTTTATTTTTTTCGGTTGCCGAGGTTAAGCAGTTCAGTTATAAACTCAGGATAAAAGAGGATTGGGAAATAAATTGGAGCTTTGATGCTTTCTTTTTTCTATGGCACACTCCAAGCCCCAGGGATATGGACCATAATTCCATATTTACAACTTTTGTTCTGTGCACCTGCTTGCTTGGCTGTCATATGGCAAAAATGCGAAAGAATCCTATCTCTGCTGAGTTATGTGCTGTCTTCTGCAGTATTCCTAAATTCATTCTAGCAGAATATTCCTCCATCAGGCACAGTAATATGGTAACATCTATGATTTTACTGCTAAAGTAAAATGCTAAAATAGTTTGACTCCTAAATATAAAATGTGCTATGGTGGATGTGAGCTAATAGAGCTCATGGTTGTCATTTCCTAAATACTAAACACCTTTTTTGAAGAAAAAACATCTTCTTGTTAAACCCTTTCACTATCTAGAGCCTTTTTTTTTTCTTCATTTATTATTTTTTGCATAGTTTATAATGCAGCTTTGGTGTTATTAGAAGGTGACTGATATTTTGATGAGCATTTGAAAGTGATTATTGCTAACAGAAAACCAGCAGCCGGAAGTATAAGGCCCCTTTCACACGAGTGGACAAATCAGGTCCGCCTGTCAGTTTTTTAGGTGGACCCAATCAGACCGTCAATTGTTCTCTATAGAGCAGTAGGTGTAAATGAATTTGTGTCTGTTGACATCCGATCCGAACCAATCCATTAAACATAGATGGATGGGGGTCCGTTCCCTATCCGTCTGGCAGATCGGATGGCAATTGGGTGTAAACGGAGAGGCGATTGTCCATCCAACTGCCCATAGAGGAGAGCGGGCTGTGTCTGTGTCCGCTCTGCATAAGCGGAGCAGACACGAACCAGCCATCCACCTGCTCAGCAGGGATCAGCAGATAGATTCCCTGCTGAGCATGCAAACTCCTGCCGGATCCACCCCGTGTGGAAGGGGCCTAAATTTTAACAATCTCCCAGCTGCTCTAACATTAAGCATAGCAAGCATTTAAAATGCTTGCTTTTTCTGTGATTTCCCTTGCAATTTTGTTAAGTTGGTGACAGCGTCTCTATAATTTTACTTTGTGAAAGCGGTGTTCCAGCCGCAATTTTTTTTTTAAAGTCAGCAGCTTACAAACACTGTAGCTGCTGACTTTTAATAAGGACACTTACCTGTCCAGGGACCCCAGGATGTCGGCCCCCCGAGGCCGATCCGTCCATCGGATCGGGTGCAGGCGCCACCATTCCAACTAAGGGAAACCGGCAGTGGAGCCTTGCGGCTTCACTGACGGTTTCTGACTGCGCATGTGTGAGTCGCGCAGCACTTTGTGAATGGCCAGCTTGTCTTCTGGGACACACACAGATCCCAAAAGACAACGGGGGGCTCGCGCAGAAGAGCATGTGACATCCTGGGCCACGGCCCGGCTGGAGAGGAAGTACTCTTAGTACTTTCAAAAAAGGTACTGGAGTAAAGTCGTGTACACACGATAGGTTTTACCGATGAAAACACTCCGATGGACTTTTTTCATCAGACAAACTGATTGTGTATGGGCCCCATCTGTCTTTTTTCCATCGGTGTTTAAAAATAGAACATGTTTTAAATTTATCTGATGGTTAAAAAACCGATAGCAAATTACTATCGTCTGTGGGGAACTCCATCGGATAAAAAACCCACGCATGCTCAGAATCAAGTCGACGCATGCTCAGAAGCATTGAACTTGATTTTTCTCGGCTCATCGGAGTGTTTTACGTCACCGCGTTTGGAACGGTCGGTTTTTTGACTGATGGTGTGTAGGCAAGACTGATGGAAGTCAGCTTCATCGGTTTTCTGATGGAAAAATCCATCGGTTTAAAAACGATAGGAAATCCGATCATGTGTACAGGGCTTAAGAAAAATAATTAAATATAATATCCAAAAACGAGGGGTGGAGAGGTGGTCTTTCATTTAAGACCACCTCTCAAAATTGGGTGGAATTCCACTTTAACTTGCCATTAAAAAAATATATATTTTACATACTGCTGTATTGTGAAAATAGAAGTAGCGAAAGATTCTATCATCACTAACAGGGCAAATTGTCTCATTTTATTTCTAACTGATACTCCATCTGTCTTGTATGTGTTACACTGATTAAAATGCTTTGCACAAATGAGAATTATTTCTTTGATCTCTATGCCATTCTATTCTAGATCCAGGGTCTCAGAAAGAGAAGACAGCAGGACTCACAAGAAATTACTGATGTTTATACAGAGACAGAACATCTCTCTCTTTAGATTTCTTCAAAAAGTATTGTCAGAAGCAAGGGTCAAACTAGGACATAAATAGCTTTACTCTGTTGTTTTCCAGTTGCTTTGACCGCCCTTCAGTGCAGGGCGTTTGTCACTGTCTAGCTGCCAGTGTTCAAATCAAATGTTTTCTCATCAAGAAAATGCATTGGATTCCAGCAAATTAAAGATAGAAGAGGATATATAAAAGCCACCCCATTACCTTTTTGTTCAGCACTGCTGTGGTGTTTACTGGAAATTACTGATGGGTTTCATGTTTTGCATAAATTAACTTTTTGCATGCAAACAAAGGCTTCCTGTAATAGACAAGCTGTTATATTTACCTCTACGGTGGCTTATGTCCCTTACTTTCACTCAATTCCAGTGCTGCAGCCTCCGTCAGACTCTTCAGCATTAGACACTTTGGTAGAGTCAGCTGTCTGTGTCCCTGTCAGATTTGGTCCCATCCTTCACTACTGTATTCTATAGTGACATACACTATATTTTCAAAAGTAGTGGGACACTTGCCTTTACACACACATGAACTTTAACCCTTTCGCTGCCAAAGCCGTTTTTGCATTTTTTGCACACGTTTAAAAAATAATTTTAGGTCTGAAGATTACACAAAACCCACATATATTATATATTTTCTTAACGCAGACATCCTAGAGAATAAAATAGTGGTAGTTTTTTATGTCACACGATATTGCCGCAAAGGTCTAGGAAATGCAAAATTTTCGTAAAAAACACACTAACCTGAATTCTAGGGCAAACAAAGGCAATAAATTACCCACATTTTTTGGTAAAATATAAAAGATGGGGTTGCAGAGAGTAAATAAATACCAAACAAGCCAAACCTTAAATTTTTGTGCGCCCGGGAAATGGCAGCAAACTTTAGTATCCTCTATTATTCTCTAAAGCCGATGCTTTAAAAGCCCCCTGTAGGTATCAGTTTAGTAGTACAGAGGAGGTCTTGTGTTAGAATTATTGCTCTCACTCCAACGTGCATGGCGATATGTAACATGTGTATCACAATCAATGTTTTCATGCATAGGCGTCCCGTTGCATGCGTTTACGTTCGTGCGTGTGGGTGTGGGGGGGCCTCAATTTTTTTGGGGGGGGATTGTTTATGCTTGGGTGTAACTTTTTTTTTTTTATTTCTTAACTTTTTTTTTTTATCACATAGTACATAGTAGGTGAGTTTGAAAAAAGACACAAGTCCATCAATTCCAACCTATGTGTGTGATTATATGTCAGTATTACCTTGTATATCCCTGTATGTTGTGGACATTCAGGTGCTTATCTAATAGTTTTTTTAAAACTATCGATGCCCCCCGCTGAGACCACCGCCTGTGGAAGGGAATTCCACATTCTTGCCGCTATGTAGTCTAAGGTTAAACCTCTTTTCTTCTAATTTTAATGAGTTGTCACGTGTCTTGTTAAACTCCCTTTCTGCGAAAAAGTTTTATCCCTATTGTGGGGTCCCCAGTTACGGTATTTGTCAATTTAAATCATATCCCCTCTCAAATGTCTCTTCTCCAGAGAAAATAAGTTCAGTGCTCGCAACCTTTCTTCATAACTAATATCCTCCAGACCCTTTATTAGCTTTGTTGCCCTTCTTTGTACTTGCTCCATTTACTCCATTTCCAGTGCATCCTTCCTGAGGACTGGTGCCCAGAACTGGACAGCATACTCTAGGTGCGGTCGGACCAGAGTCTTGTAGAGTGGGAGAATTATCGCTTTATCCCTGGAGTTAATCCCTTTTTTAATGCATGCCAATATTCTGTTTGCTTTGTTAGCAGCAGCTTGGCATTGCATGCCATTGCTGAGCCTATCATCAACTAAGACCCCCAGGTCCCCTTCCATCCTAGATTTTCCCAGAGGTTCTCACCCTAGTGTATAGATTGCATTCATATTTTTGCCACCCAAATGCATAATTTAAAATTTTTCTACATTAAACCTCATTTTCCATGTAGTTGCCCACCCCATTAATTTGTTCAGATCTTCTTGCAAGGTTTCCACATCCTGCGGAGAAGTCCAGGTCGTTTATGAACAAATTAAATAGGATTGGTCCCAGCGCAGAACCCTGTGGGACCCCACTACCCACCCCTGACCATTCCGAGTATTCCCCATTTATCACCACCCTCTGAACTCGCCCTTGTAGCCAGTTCTCAATCCATGTACTCACCCTATGGTCCATGCCAATGGACCTTATTTTGTACAGTAAACGTTTATGGCGAACTGTGTCAAATGCTTTTGAAAAATCCAGATACACCACATCCTCGGGCCTTCCTTTATCTAGATGGCAACTCACCTCCTCATAGAACGTTAATAGATTGCTGATTACTGCACAAAAACTCCCCTATGTGATGTTTTTTTGCCTCCACCCCAAATGTGCTCATCCATGTCTTTATGGACCTTGCTTTGTGCACTGGTCCAAATCATTTGGTGGAGGGGGTGATTATGGTGTGGGGTTGTTTTTTCAGGGGTTTGTCTTGGCCCCTTAGTCCCAGTGAAGGGACACCTTTGGAATGAATTAGAGTGGAGACTGCAAGCCAGGCCTTCTCATCCAACATTAGTGCCTGACCTCACAAATGCACTTCTAGAAGAATGGTCAAACATGCCCATAGACACACTCCTAAACCTTCTGGACAGCCTTCCCAGAAAAGTTAAAGCTGTTATTGTTGCAAAGGGTGGGCCAACTCAATATTGGACCCTACGGACTAAGACTGGGATGCCATTAAAGCTCATGAGTAGGGATGAGCCGAACACCCCCCGGTTCAGTTTGCATCCAGAACATGCGAACAGACCAAAAGTTCACGCGAATATTCACACCGTTAAAGTCTATGGGACTCCACCGTGAGAAATCAAATTGCGAATTTTAAAGGCAAGTTATTTCCTAAAAAGTGTTTGGGGACCCGGGTCCTGCACCAAGGCACATGTATCAATGCAAAAAAAAGTTTGAAAAACGGCCGTTTTTTTGGGAGCAGTGATTTTAATAATGCTTAAAGTGAAACAATAAACGTGAAATATTACTTTAAATTTCGTACCTGGGGGTGTCTAATGTATGCCTGTAAAGTAGTGCATGTTTCCCGTGTTTAGAACTGTCCCTGCACAAAATGTCACTTCTAAAGGAAAAAAAGTAATTTAAAAGTACTCGCGGCTGTAATGAATTGTCGGGTACCGGCAATACAGAGAAAAGTCATTGAAAAAAACATCAGGGGAAACCCTGTGACGCGCCAGAGGGGGCGGGGAAGCCGCCGGAAACCCCCATTATGTCAGAATGGGGCAGGGTCACTCGTCCACGTCACGGGTGGCCCCGCCCTCGGTTATAAAAGAAATGAAACACGGCTCATGCGTCATTCGCCCAGGAGCCTTCTATGGAGGAGGCTGTATCGTTCGTAGCGGCGGGTAGCAGCGGGTAGCGGCGGGTAGCCGTGGGTAGCGGCAGTCCGGGTCGTAGAAGGATGTACATCGCTGGAATTATTTTTATTTAATTTTTTTATTAAAGGACATGTCCCAAGCTGTCTGTGTGTTTTTTTACCTTTTTTGACACTTTTTTTTGTGAAATGGTAGGGGTACAATGTACCCCGTTACCAATTCACATAGGGGGCAGAATCTGGGGGTCCCCTTTGTTAATGGGGGCTTCCAGATTACGATAAACCCCCTGCCCGCAGACCCCCACAACCACCGGGCAAGGGTTGTGGGGATGAGGCCCTTGTCCCCATCAACATGGGGGCAAGGTGCTTTGGGGGTCACAGACCCTCAAAGCATCCTCCCCATGTTGAGGGCATGTGGCCTGGTACGGTTCAGGAGGGGGGGCGCTCTCTCGTCACCCCCCTTTTTCCTGCGGTCTGCCAGGTTGCGTGCTCAGATAAGGGTCTGGTATGGATTTTTGGGGGGAACCCCACGCCATTTTTTTTTTAATTACACGGGGTTCCCCTTAATATTCATACCAGACCTAAAGGGCCTGGTAATGGAATTTTGGGGGGACCCCCACGTATTTTTTTTTATTTTGGTTCCCTGCGCAAAATGTAATTTTTGAAGGAAAAAAAGTCATTTAAAATTACTAATGAATTGTCGGGTCCGGCAATACAGATAAAAGTCATTGAAAAAAATGTCAGGGGTTATATTCATACCAGACCCAAAGGGCCTGGTAATGGACTGGGGGAGGGGGGAACCCCCTGCGTTTTTTTCAATGACTTCTCTCTGTATTGCTGGGACCCGACAATTCATTACGGCCGTGAGTAGATTTAAATGACTTTTTTCCTTCAGAAATTTTATTTTGTGCAGAGACAGTTCTAAACACGGGAAACATGCGCTACTTTACAGGCATACTTTGACACCCTCAGGTACAAAATTTTAAGGAATATTTCACTTTTATTGTTTCACTTTAAGCATTATTTAAATCACTGCTCCCGAAAAAACTGACGTTTTTAAAACTTTTTTTTGCATTGATACATGTCCCCTGGGGCAGGACCCAGGTCCCCAAACACTTGTTTTGACAATAACTTGCATATTAACCTTTAAAATTAACACTTTTGATTTCTCCCATAGACTTTTAAAGGCTTTTCGAATTTGCCGCGAACATCCCAAATTGTTCGCTGTTCGCCGAACGGTTGAACAGCCAATGTTCGAGTCGAACTCGTGTTCGACTCGAACATGAAGCTCATCCCTACTCATGAGTATGTAAAGGCAGGTGTCCCAAAACTTTTGACAATATAGTGCATCAGTCAATGGATGGAACCATAACATGAATTGGGGAAAAGTTTGATGAAGGCTGTAGCACTCAAATGGAGCATACGTAGGAGACGTAGGCCACTGGAGAGGTTAGTATAACAGTGCTTCTAATGCAGAGAACCTCTATTTATATTTTTTATATGACTAAGTTGCTTTAGGTTTAGTCTGTCCATGTTCAGATAATTGTAATTCAAAATTTACCTTGTGTGTGAATATCTTGAATAATTATCTTTAATCTCTAAGCATGTGGTAGTGCTAAAAAAGCTACATCATTTTCTGCTATAATGATGAACATTTAAGAGACAAGAACTTAAATTTTCACTACCAATACTGTACTTGCTAACAATAGAGCGAATAACATGATTAAATTGATTGTCTCAGTTTTCTTCCACACAGTCAAAGAGGAGCCAATCGGTGGCTAGGCTAATGCACAGATCTTGCTCTGCGGCTGGTTTGTCTAGTCATCTTTCTAAAAAGGACCCCAGTGTTGCTGGATTGTAGGTAATACACTGAGTATTTCCTAATTTTCAGTGTGAAGAGCAGGGGAAGGGAATGGTTGTGAAACTGTTATCAGGATTAACGTTTGAGTTTATAAGCAGCTCTCAGGATGAATAACCATAAATTTGGATGACTTGAGGAAAAAACTAAATTTATTTGTCTTACTTTCTTTACTCAGGAAGAAAATGAATTTGATTAGACTTTCACGAAAATGTTCTGTCAGCTCCTCACATATATGATAATATCTTCCTAATGCCTGCAGATGTCAGTGATGTCATTAGCATTCATACAAATATCTAATTTATGAAAATAGATGTAATTGATGAAGATCTAGAGTCACTAGAGACTAAACCCATTTATAAAACAAAGTGTATGTACAAGCTGGAAATTTCCCATGTAAATGGATATTTGTGTTAAATATAAATATTCATACATTGATTATATGTATTTCTGAAAAGTTAATCATATTCACATGCTAAAAATGATACTTAGAAATAAATCGATTTAGACACCGTCTGCTTCATCATCAAAGTTTCATATTTTGATTTGAATGAAAATGTAGAACCCCCCGCCCTTCATCCCTGCCTAGCTACCCTGCATATAGGTTGTTATCCATAGCAAGGGGACTGTGCGTTCAAACCTATTACTGTGTCAATAAATTAATGTAAATAAGCAATCAGAGTTAGGGGAATGGAAAGTGTACTGTATATCTCATGTTCTCATGATTAATGCCCTGTACACACGATCTGAGTATCCAATGGTCTAAAATCCGATGGAATTTTTCATCAGAATTCTGTTCAAGCTGTCTTGCATACACACTGTCAGACTAAATTCTGACCGTCCAAAACGCGGTGACGTAAAATACTCTGACGAGCCGAGAAAAATTAAGTTCAATGCTTCCGAGCATGTGTTTTTTTTTTCCATTGGACAAATTTAAAACATGTTCTATTTCTAAACACCGATGGAAAAAAGTCCGATGGGGCCCACACATGATCGGAATTTCCAGTGAAACAAGTCCATCTGACTTTTTTCATCGGAAATTCTGATCGTGTGTACAAGGCATTACACAAAAAAAATGAAAATTTGCTGAGAAAGAGGAACAAGAGAAAGAACAAAGAACTGGAGCTCAGTAAATTGGGTTCTAAGAGTAGAGTAGATTTTTTTTTTAATATTCATTCATCTCTGATTAACACTAGGAAATACCACACTAAGGATACAGTATATCTAGATGGGATTCCAAAACTCATTCTGTACTTGTAAAAACTTAAGAAATGGTGAACTGATTATTCTGTCTTAGCTGAAGTAGATTTTGCATGCTACTGCTATCCTTGTGGTGCCCAAAGGTGCCCCAACTCTTTTAAAAACCAGTGGGCACCAATGAGTTGGATCACCTGTATTCAAACAAGTTTGTGTTTCTTCCACCTCCCACAAGGCTAGTAGGGATGAGCTTCGAGTTCGAGTCGAACTCATGTTCGGCTCGAACATTGCCTGTTCGCATGTTTGCCGAACAGCGAACAATTTGGGGTGTTTGCGGCAAATTCGAAAAGCCGTGGAACACCCTGTAAAAGTCTATGGGAGAAATCTAAAGTGCTATTTTTTTTTTTTTTTTGTAACAAATTTTTATTGGAAAATAAAAGACAATTGAACAAGTGTAAAGATAAGTACAAAAAAAAGGTTGTCAGTCAGGTTCAAACAATGGTACATAGAAATATCGATGTAGCTAGTTGGGTACATCAAGTAGGGCAGAAACAAGAGATAAAACTTGACACTAAATCACTAGGAGACTAATATTGTGGGGTTATAGAGAGAGGGTGCTGTATAGACATAATTCTCCCCTAGTGAGGGTACAATAGGTCATCCTAGACAAATACCGATACTGCAATGTGACCAGAAGGTGAGTACTGGATGGATCTGTCTACGCGCCCCTATGTTTAGAATCGGGAATAGGGGAAAGATCATAACAAGAAACTAATAAGTGAAGAGGGAGGGAGGAGCTCCAGAGACAAAGGCAGGCTGTCCGTTCCAATACGTGGATGGTCCCGAGAGTGAAACAGCCATGGTGGGCCATCCGGAAAGTATAGTCTATGCAGTGCCACCAATTTTTACAGCCCTTTTGAGATAGGGTCAGCGTATGAGAAGGAGAGTTGCTCCAGAGCCGCCTGATCAGCTGACGAGAGGGTTGATATGATGAAGGATTCCCATCTGTAGTAAAAGCAAGCTCTAGATCTGGGTTCTTTGAAGTCTGTAAGAAGTCGTTCTTTATAGAAAAGTTTGAGGCAGTCCTTTTCGAGTTGGATGAGAGAAGGGCTTTGAGGAGAGATCCAGTGCCTGAGAATGAGTCTCCTGGTGACAAGCAGACAGAGCAAAATCCAGTCTTTGGAGGGGGGACGTTTGGTGGTCCCAGAGGAGATTGATGCAGCTGGGGACAGAGACCAGGGTAGCAATAGAGGGTCCCAGTATCCGAATAAGTGCTAATTTTAAAGGCTTATATGCAAGTTATTGTCATAAAAAGTGTTTGGGGACCCGGGTCCTGCCCCAGGGGACATGTATCAATGCAAAAAAAAGGTTTAAAAACGGAAGTTTTTTCAGGAGCAGTGATTTTAATAATGCTTAAAGTGAAACAATAAAAGTGAAATATTCCTTTAAATTTCGTACCTGGGGGGTGTGTATAGTATGCCTGTAAAGTAGCGCATGTTTCCCGTGCTTAGAACTGTCCCTGCAGAAAATGTAATTTCTAAAGGAAAAAAAGTAATTTAAAACTCACTCGCGGCTATAATGAATTGTCGGCTCCCGGCAATACATAGAAAGGTCATTGATAAAAAAAAGAAAAATGCGTGGGGGTCCCCCCAAATTCAATTACCAGGCCCTTTAGGTCTGGTATGGATATTAAGGGGAACCCTGCTGCAAATGTAAAAAAAAAATGTGTGGGGTTCCCCCCCAAATATCCATACCAGGCCCTTCAGGTCTGGTATGGATTTTAAGGGGAACTCCACCCCAAATAAAAAAAAAATGGCGTGGAGTTCCCCCAAAAATCCATACCAGACCCTTTATCCGAGCACGCAACCTGGCAGGCCGCAGGAAAATAGGGGGGATGAGAGAGCGCCCCCCCTCCTGAACCGTACCAGGCCACATGCCCTCAACATGGGGAGGATGTCACCATGTTGATGGGGACAAGGGCCTCATCCCCACAACCCTTGCCCAGTGGTTGTGGGGGTCTGCGGGCAGGGGGCTTATCAGAATCTGGAAGACCCCTTTAACAAAGGGGACCCCCAGATCCCACCCCCCCTATGTGAATTGGTAAGGGGTACATTGTACCCCTACCATTTCACAGAGAAAGTGTAAAAAAATGTAAAAAAAAAAACACACAGACACCTTGGAAAAGTCCTTTATTAAAAATAAAAAACACGGATACGTTGTCCAGCGCTGCAGTCTCCACTCGAAACGTCATTGGCTGAGCGGACCTACACTGCGGAGGAAGTTCCCCATCAGGTCCGCTCAGCCAATGACGTAGGTGGGGTCTGAGGTACGATGGGGCGGGGGTGCCCTTGTATCTCAGACCCCGCCTACGTCATTGGCTAAGCGGACCTGTTGGGGAACTTCCTCTTCAGTGTAAAAAAATGAATAGACCCGCCCCTTCTCACGTTCCCCATCAGGAGCGGACCTGATGGGGAACGTGAGAAGGGGCGGGTCTATTCATTTTTTTACACTGAAGAGGAAGTTCCCCATCAGGTCCGCTCAGCCTAGATGTAGGCAGGGGCTGAGATACGAGTGCGCCCCCGCCCCCTCGTACCTCAGACCCCGCCTACGTCATTGGCTGAGCGGACCTGATGAGGAACTTCCTCCCCAGTGTAGGTCCACTCAGCCAATGACGTTTCGAGTGGAGACTGCAGCGCTGGACATCGGATCGCCGCGGGACATTGGATTACATCGCTGGAATGTGTTTTTTATTTTTTATTTTTAATAAAGGACTTTTCCAAGGTGTCTGTGTGTTTTTACATTTTTTTTACACTTTCTTTGTGAAATGGTAGGGGTACAATGTACCCCTTACCAATTCACATAGGGGGGCCGGGATCTGGGGGTCCCCTTTGTTAAAGGGGACTTCAAGTTTCATTTTTTTATTTTATTTGGGGTGGAGTTCCCCTTAAAATCCATACCAGACCTGAAGGGTCTAGTATGGATATTTGGGGGGAACCCCACGTCATTTTTTTTTTAATTTGATGCAGGGTTCCCCTTAATATCCATACCAGACCTGAAGGGCCTGGTAATTGAATTTGGTGGGACCCCCACGCACTTTTTTTATTTTTTTTTAATCAATGACTTTTCTCTGTATTTCCGGGAGCCGACAATTCATTATAGCCGCGAGTGGTTTTAAATGGCGTTTTTAAAACTTTTTTTTGCATTGATACATGTCCCCTGGGGCAGGACCCGGGTCCCCAAACCCCTTTTAAGACAATAACTTGCATATTAGCCTTTATAATTAGCACTTTAGATTTTGAACATTCGAGTCCATTGTATTTAATAGGGTTCTAAAGTTCACGCAAACTTTAGGTCTGTTCGCAGGTTCTGGTGCGAACCGAACAGGGGGGTGTAACATCAAAGGCTACATCAAAGATACCATAATCTCAGGCAAGGCAATTTTCCAAATAATTGGAAAGCATGTCACACTTTTTCCCTAACCTAAACAATAAATCAATTTTTTTATCACATTTATCCATATAGGATATGTTATAGTAAGACATTGGTTTGAGTGAATACGATTGGCCTGCAACACACAAATAACCTGAAAATAACTGCTCCAAGTAGACTGCTTTCCCTAAGACAGAGGTTTCCAAACTGCGGTCCAAGGGAGTCGCGAACCCGACAGTGATCTAGAAACACTCAAAGTAGGTGAGACCCTATAGAGGAGTACACATCAGCATAGAAATCTCTAAAGACAGACATAATACCTAAATGTGTAGAAACTAAATCCCCTAAGGGGTTGGATATTGCCTCTATGTGAGACGATCCCTTCTGCGAACGCACCATCATAGCAAGCATGTGGCCTGTACTTTCCCCTTCCTCAAAGTACTTCTGTTGAAGGAAGAACCGTTTGTTTTCTGCCTTTGTTAAAACCATATGTTTAGCAATGTTCTGAGCTTCTTGCCAAGATCTCTCAGTTTGTTCAGAGGGGGAGTCAATAAAAGCAGACTCCGCCCTCTCAACCTCTATCAGTATGGAGTGTTCCCAGGACTTGGTCTGGGTCTTAATGGCACTAATAAATTGTCCTTGTAAAAAGGCTTTCAGCGTATCCCAAAAGATACCAGGACTAGCTGAAGGTCTGTTGAATCGGAAATAGGGTCAGGGACAGGAAAAAATGTCAACCAGAACGGATTCAGCTTCCAGCAAGCCCTCTTGGAGACACCTGACGTAAAGATTTCAATACACAATGGAGAGTGGTCAGAGACAGTTCTCGCCTCATACTTTGAGGACGATATTAGGGGAAGTATCTCATCATTGCCTAGACCGAGGTCAATTCTGGAGAGGCCTCCATGTGTAGCTGAGTAGCAGGAGTAACACTTTGCTTGTGGGTGTTTGAGCCTCCAGACGTCCCTCAGCCCCAACTCCGACAGAAGCCGAGCGAAGGAAGTCTGACCCCCTCTCAAAATACCTAGTGGAGCTCTGGTAGAAAATTTGTCTAGGTCTGCATTTAAGTAGTTATTAAAGTCTCCCACAATAAGTGTGGGGATACCAGGATGGTGTGAGAGGAACATAGCTAGGATTTTGAGAACTTCTACTGAAAAGGGAGGTGGTATATACACATTCCCAATAATGCACCTTAAAGAGCATAATAAAAATATAAACCAATCATAGGGGTCAATCAACGAGGACATGCATGTAAAAGGCACATTTGTACCGACCAGTATACTGACCCCTCTGGCTCAGGAGGAGAAGGCAGAGTGAAACTGAGCCCTGAACAGTGTAGCAGAAAAAGGGGTCTCCTGGCCAGAAGCTACATGGGTCTCCTGTAGGCACACCCCCGAGGAGCCCAACCGTTTAATCACATGAAGTACTGCCAATCGTTTCACCCTGTCTCCTAGGCCTCTAACATTCCAACTAGTTATAACACTCTGCTTAGCCATGAGGGATCACAACACACATATAAGAAGCAAGAGTCAGTGGGGTATAAAATAAAGGACGGTTATATCTGAAAAGTATCTCAGCAGGACAGGCAGGTTCCCACCTAATATATACCATACGACAATGGCCAGTCTTTAAGCAAAAAAGAAAGGAAAAAAAAGTTTTGTAAAAAAGAAAGAAAGGCAAGTAGTGAGCATATGGGCCAACAGGGTCACAGTTAGTAAAACAGAGAAAAAACAAAAACTGTAATGTCCACGAAGGACTCCGATCTGGGGGGCTAAGTTCAGTAGCCGGCATTGAAGAACTAGAAGGCAACAGGCCTTTTGCCATATCCAGCAGTAGACATGGAATTGTCATAACTTGTGAACACAGTCTTCCGCCTGGATTATGAAATTCGAACTGATCCGATCGTGCATGGAAGTCAAATTGTTTCCCCCATAGTATGAAAGATAATGAACATTAATCAAGATACCCTCCGTCTTCTGTCCAGCTCATCACGCAGGGAACGCTCCTCTCTATCCAGCCATTGCAGCGATAAAGATGGTTTCTCAAAGAAGTGCACTTCATCTCTGGCTACTACTCGCAAGCGGGCAGGGTACAACATAGCGTATTGTATCTCCAGGGAGCGAAGCCTTTTCTTAACATCATTGAACTGGGCCCGCTGTTTTTGTACCTCCGCCGAAAAGTCCGGGAACAGAGAAATTTTTGAGTTGTCCATCACCAGGGCATCCCCCATAGTACGCGCCTTAGAAAGGTTAACATCTCGGTCCTTATAATTGAGCAGCTTGAACAAAAAGGCTCTAGGGGGATTACCTGGGGGTAGGGGCCTGGTGGGGACTCGGTGCGCACGCTCCACTGCGAACATTGTGGAAAAGGAGGCCTTCCCATATTTTTCTAGCAGCCATTGCTCTATGAATTGAACCGGGTTTTTGCCTTCCATCTTTTCAGGAATACCAATGGCCCTCACGTTATTCTTGCGAAGTCTGTTCTCTAAATCATAAAGTCTTGCAGCGTGTTTGGCTACCAGCAGTTGCTGAGCATGCGACTCTCTCTGCATAGGGGCCCAATCATCCTGAATGGTGCTAATGCATCCTTCAACGGCGGTGGTGCGGTCTCTCAATTTGTGCATATCCTGGCGTAAAAAGGACATTTCTGCTTTCATGCCTTTAAATTCCGTTGCTAATACATTAAGGGAGTGGTTACAGGATGTAATCGCAGAGAAGATGTCCCTTAGCGTGGGTTCAGGCCCAGCCGAGCCTGGAGATCCGGCTGTCCGCGGGGTCTGAGTCACTAGGGAGGTACTCACTGTGTCCCAGGGTAACACGAGCGCCGTCGGATCCTCCAGCGGCACGGTGTCATCTGCATCTGACTAAGAACCGCTGTGATCCTCAGTCACATCGCCGGGTATTACAGGCAGGTCCCGAGCGCCTGGTGGGGAGAACAGTTTCTGCGCGGCCTCCTTGTATCTCTCCTTGGCAGACTTCCCCGCCGAGCGCCATCTTGGGCCTCGTGGACCGGAGCACAGCGGGCCGCAGATCTGCATCTGGACATCTCCCTGGCCAGCAAAGGACACTGTAGCAGCCGCACAGAAGGGTCAGGCAGCGGGCAAGCAGAGCACAAAAATCAGCCGATCAGTAGCAGTTGGAAGAATAAAAGCACAGATTGTCGGCAGAGCTCACACTCTGCACGTCTGGCTACATCCGCTGCCAAGCCACGCCCCCACTTATCCAGAGTTACCATGGGCCTCTTGGCGGCTTCTCTGATTAATGCTCTCCTTGCCCAGACTGTCAGTTTAGGTGGACGGCCATGTCTTGGTAGGTTTGCAATTGTGGCATACTCTTTCCATTTTCGGATTATGGATTGCCGCAAAATCTCTGGTGTTTACCAATTTTGACCGACTGGACAGAGGAGGTAGGTGGGGTTGTCGATGAGGGTAGTGCCTATTTGTGTTAAAAAATACCATATCAGGCCATTTTGTCCCTCTCTTTTAACCACTTAAGCTCCAGAAGGTTTTACCTCCATCATGACCAGGCCATTTTTTGCCATTCGGCTCTGTGTTACGTTAACTGGTAATTGTGCGGTCTTGCAATGCTGTATCCAAACAAAATATAAATCAAAAACGATATAAATGAAAAAACTGGAAATTTTGAACAAAAAAAACAGTATCTACTTAAAGTGATTGTAAAGTCTCTTTTTTTTTTTACTTAAATCTTAATGCATGTCATACTTACCTGCTCTGTGCAGTGGATTTGCACAGTGCAGCCTGGATCTTCCTATTCTCGGGTCTCTCTTTGCTGCTCCTGGCTCCTCCCTCCTGTTAAGTGCCCCCACAGCAAGCAGCTTTCTATGGGGGCACCTGAGCTGAGCCACAGCTCCCTGTGTTCATTCAGATACAGAGCCGCAGCCCGGCCCCGCTCCCTTTCTCTCCTAAATTTGGCTGACTGACTTTGATTGACAACAGCGGGAGCCAATGTCACCACGCTGCTGCCTCAGACAATGAGGAGGGGAGTCCCGGGCAGCTGAGACAATCCTACAACATCGCTGGATCTAGAGGGGCCTCAGGTAAGTATTAGGAGGGCTGCGGGTGGCTGCTGCACACAGAAGGCTTTTTATCCTAATTAGGGATGAGCTTTATGTTCGACTCGAACATTGGCTGTTCGCCTGTTCGGTGAACAGCGAACAATTTAAGGTGTTCACGGCAAATTCGAAATGCCGCGGAACACCGTTAAAAGTCTATGGGAGAAATCAAAAGTGTTAATTTTAAAGGTTAATATACAAGTTATTGTCATAAAAAGTGTTTGGGGACCCGGGTCCTGCCCCAGGGGACATGTATCAATGCAAAAAAAAGTTTTAAAAACTGAAGTTTTTTCAGGAGCAGTGATTTTAATAATGCTTAAAGTAAAACAATAAAAGTGAAATATTCCTTTAAATTTTGTACCTGGGGGTGTGTATAGAATGCCTGTAAAGTAGCGCATGTTTCCCATGCTTAGAACTGTCCCTGCACAAAATGTCATTTCTAAAGAAAAAAAGTCATTTAAAACTACTCGCCGCTATTCATGAATTGTCGGGTCCCTGCAATACAGATCAAAGTCATTGAAAAAAACGGCAGGGGTCCCCCCCCCCAGTCCACAACCAGGACCTTTGGGTCTGGTATGAATATTAAGGGGAACCCTGAACCAAAAAAAAGCCTGGGGGTCCCCCATATTCCATATCAGACCCTTCAGGTCTGGTATGGATATTAAGGGGAACCCCGCGCCATTTTTTTTTGTTCGGTTGGTGACGTCACGGGGCGGGGTAACCCTCCCACTTCATTGAGTAACCCCGCTTGCCGGAGAAAGCCGGGACTTACCCAATGATGTGGGCGGGTGACACGGGTGACCCCACCCCCTCTTACGTTTCATGGGGGTTTTGTTCCTCGCTGGAGAATGAGTGGAAACGGCAGCGTCGCTGGAGAATGGATCATCGTTGTACATTGGGGAGACGGGATTACATCGCTGGAAATTCATTTTTTATTTTTAAATAAAGGACTTGTCCACCTCGTTTGTGGAATGCGGTCCCCTCTCTTTCTCTTGGCTTAACTAAACATTTATCACCTTTTGATTAGCTGGTGTGCCCTTAGAAGCCATCATAGCCATGCCTACTAATGGCATGGCTGTGATTGGTCAGTGCAACATGTGACCCAGCTTCTATATAAGCTAGAGGCACACAGCACACACGTCACTCTGCTTCAGAATAGATAGGGAGAGGATCTTGTCTGCTGCTGCTGCTTTTAGGGAGAGATTGAAAAATACATGAGTTAGTCCTGATTCTGGAATCTGAGGGAAAAGATAGAGAGACAGTGTAGTATAGGGCCAGGTTCCTGTTGGTGCTTTCAGGGAGAGAGATATATTATGTAGGAATAGGAGTCCAGATTAAGGCCTCGTACACACGACCGAGTTTCTCGGCAAGAACCAGCAAGAAACTTGCTGGCAGAGATGTCTTGCCGAGAAACTCGTTCGTGTGTATGGTTTCTCGTCAAGAAAACCGACAAGTAATCTCGACGAGAAAATGAAGAACCTGCTCTCTATTTTCTCGTCGAGATTCTCGTCGGCATGTTTCTTGACGAGAAAAGTGAGTGTGTGTACACTTACCTGTCCTCCCGGAAGCCCGCACATGTTCGAAATGAATTAGACGCATGCGCGGTAGCTTCCTAGGCATAGGTAGGGTATACCAAGATGGCGACGACGGCATCGAATGTGACGAGCGCATGCTCGTCGTAGTCGATGACGTCACCACGTACGCTCCATTCAAAGAACCGCGGGTTCTTTGAATCGAGCGTGTGTACACTCGGCCGGGACAAGTTTCTTGTCCAAGAATCTCGTCAAAAAAAACGACATGTTTTTTTCGACGAGAATCTCGGCCGTGTGTACGAGGCTTCAGAGATATAACTCAGCGATCTGCATAGGTTTACCTGTTTGTGTTGCAGTGCAGTCTTTTTACACTGCCATGAGCCCAGTGTCAGAGAAAATCTACCTTTTATCTGCAAGCTCAGTGCACCAGCACTGCATATATTACATTGAGAGATACACCGTTTCCATACTGTGGGTGTATTCTGCTCTTGGAAAAAGATCCATTTAGGGCAACAACAAAAAAAAGGCACTTGGGGGGGCGTGGCCTGGACGCGATGAGAGAAGGTCGCAACTAACAGGAGCTCCGACAGAAGAGGAGACTAACCGCCTCCCCACAGGGCTATACTACACCTGTTTCGTACTGCTTATACCCTGCACCCCTGTGGGAACTCCAGGTGCATGCCTTCACGGAAAAAACCTCCGAAATCTAAGCCGCAGAGGTCCCTTACAACTTACCTTCTCCGCACCGCTGAAAAAGCAGTCATGTCCAAAGATGGCGCC
The DNA here is from genome assembly GCA_029206835.1 of Rana muscosa. Lineage (NCBI taxonomy): Eukaryota > Metazoa > Chordata > Amphibia > Anura > Ranidae > Rana > Rana muscosa. Next base: position 511,375,670 of record CM055117.1, read on the forward strand.
CAGGCACAGCGAGGTTCCCCGCCGCCGGCGGTATCCCCAGAGGCTTCGGTTTCAACCCTCACAGAAGGTGAGTGTCCCTATCAGCTAACTAAGGCTGACCTTGAAGACAGCCTTGCCTCCATGTATGAGAAAATAGCTGGAAAGTTCCAAAGTGAACTCCACAAAGCCACTAGTATTCTCTCACTGGAGATCACCACGCTGGGAGGCCGCACGAACATGTTAGAAGCTAAACATGATGAATTGGCTGTAGCACACGCGGATCTCCGCAAAGACTATGAGGCACTGGCTGAAAATTTCCAACTGGTGCAATCACAGGTCGAGGATCTCGATAATAGAAACAGGAGGAACAATCTTAGACTACGGGGTATACCCGAATCTGTCATAGACCTCCCTGCCGCTGCCACTAAGCTGTTCCTCAGCCTCCTTCCCTCTACACCCGCTTCAGCGTTTGTGTATGACAGGATTCACAGGGCATTGCGCCCCAAGCCCCCAGCTGAGAAACCGCCGCGAGACATAATTTTATGTCTCAAGGACTTCTTGATTAAAGAGGAGATTCTCCGTGCAGCAAGGAATTCTGCAACAATCAACCTGGATGGGGTAAGGATCCAAATTTTCCCTGATATCTCTCAGGCTACCCTCGACCGCAGATGTCGCATGAAGGAAGTCACATCAGTCCTGCAGTCAGCCCACATTCGCTACAGATGGGGCTTCCCGTTTAAACTCACAGTCCCACACAATGGAACCACCTACACAGCCTATAATGTGGCGGAGGGGAAGGAGATCTTAATTAAACTAGGCCTCTTGGAACCAGAGGCTGTTAACCGCAGACCCTCTACTCCAGGACCTAACCCAATCTGGAACACCCCTTCTTCTCGTAGGAACCAGGGCAGATGGCGCCAACCGTTCCGAGACCAACCGGCTTAAAGATCCACACTTAGAATTTGTACAGGCTCCGGTATCTGGACGGGCAGGATTTCCCCTATCAGGGTCCTGTCCACACATGAGACTGGAGTCATCACTAGCATGTTTGCAGAGCCCCCAGGCTCATGTCTCATGCTCCAGTCCCCCTCAGTGGTATTAACATCCTACCTACATGACAGTTTACTTTCTTGCCCATGCTCGGGACTTCTGTGATGGCTCTCAGACCACGGACCTCCATAGCTGAACCACGATGTGACCTATACCGGTAACACTTGACTACTCCTTATGTTAGGTTGCATCAACCTATCCCCTCTCGGGGATAGTTCTACCATAGTTGTGCGGGAGCACTGCTCTGCTCATGCAAGATGGCATGCACCAGTTTACTTTTTTCTGGCACATTATTTTTCACTGTGTTTTTTTTTTTTTTTTATCTTTTTGATATAGTGCTAATATGATCTGAGGCGATGAGTCTCCTCTCGTCCACTGCTTCCCCCCTGCTGACTTTGGGACCCGGGCCGCGGTGGGGTTCAGGGCGATGTGCGTTGTATGGTCGCCCTGTTCGTCGCTGCGATCCTATCGGGATCCGTCGGTTGGTATAGGACTACATAGTCCATTGGAAAAGTTTTTTTGGTCATTTGGACTGTTTTCCTTTGACCCCCATGCTCGTAATGGTTTTGTTAACACCCTTGAGTTAAAGTTTACTGGTTATACTCTTATTTTTGCAATCTACCTTGAAAAGTCATTTATGTTGTTTCTCTCCTTGTTAAAGTATCGATCAGATGCTCTTTCTCTGTACTCAAAGACAGACATGCTATGTTACTTGTTTGACAGAAGCACACATGGCAATTCTACGTGGTCTTCTCCTTATACATGCACCTCCCATTCATATGCCCTATCCCTGTTAGTTCATGATGGCCCTTAAGATCTTGTCCCATAATGTACAGGGCTTTAACCTGCCCCAGAAGCGTAGAAAGGGAGCAGACATTCTCCTACTACAGGAGACCCATTTTTCTAGCTCAAATCACCCACGATATTTTGATCGAGCATTCAAACAGTTTCACTGTACCTCCCACTCTAATAAGACACGTGGAGTTGCCATTTTTATTAGTAACTCAGTCCTCTTCGAGGCGACACATATATATAAAGACCCGGATAGCAGGTTTATAATCCTGCAGGGTAAAATACAGGGCCGAGCAGTTACCATGGTTTCTTTATACGCCCCCAATGAGGCACAGGCTTCTTTCTTTAAACGTTTTTTTTCAATCCTGGAACGATACCTTTCACCACATTTAATAATAGGGGGGGATTTTAATCTCACAGCGAACCCGAGCCTGGACCGGAGCAGGAGCACCCCCGCCTCTAAGGCATTTCCTAAAACCCTGTCCAATAGTCTAAATGCCCTGCAACTTATTGACACGTGGCGGGCACATAATATTGGGTGCAGATCTTTCACATTTTACTCGATCCCTCATGATAGCTTTGCGCGATTAGATTATATTTTCAGCACTCCCACTATCCTAGCTAACTCTTCGAGGGCAGACATTCATGTTTGCCCTTGGTCCGATCACAATATAGTTGAGTTCACAATCCGGGGGATGGGCCTCAAACCCACGACCTACTCCTGGAGATTGAACGAATCACTACTTACTGATTCCCCAACGGTTGAGGCACTCAACACCAAACTACAGGAGTACTTCACTGATAACCACCTACCTGACACATCTCCAAGTACTTTATGGACTGCCCATAAGGCAGTCATGAGAGGCAACCTCATTGACTTAGCCTCCAAAAGAAACAAAGCTAAAATATCTGATCTCCGTTTGCTCACAATGACCCTTAATACCCTATACAACAAATATAGTCAGGATCCCTTCCCTGCCCTTCTTGGGCAAATCCACACTAAAAAACACGCATTAGATCTCCTGCTTTCGGAGGATACGGAAAAGGCCTTGAGGTGGGCCAAAGCTAAGTTTTTGCTACATAGCAATACGTCTTCTACCATGTTCGCCCGGAAACTGAACCAGGCCACAAAGCCCTCACATACCTACAGACTTCGCAACTCTGCAGACATTTTGGTCTCTCACCCTAAGGATGTCCTGGAGATTTTCGTAAAATATTATAAAGATTTGTTCAAACTGTCACGTCCCACCTCAGACCCTTCCGCACATTCCTGGTTCTCGGACCTGGCCCTACCTACTCTAACAGACCAACAATTAGAGTCCCTAAATGCCCCTTGTTCTGAACTGGAAATATTGTCCATTATCAAATCCCTCAAATCCTCAACAGCCCCTGGCCCGGATGGCTACTCCACTTCCTATTATAAGAAATTCGCACACATTTTGTCCCCTCATTTGACCTCTCTGTATAATTACATCTTGAAAGGAAATGGCTTTCCAGCAGAGATGCTTCTAGCGAATATGTCCCTCATCCCCAAACCACACAAAGATCATTCCCTGCCCCAAAACTTTCGTCCAATATCAGTGATCAATAATGACCTGAAAATCTTCGGTAGACTGCTAGCAGACAGACTTGCCTCTGTTATAACCAGCCTGATCTCCCCCGACCAGACGGGATTTATTCCCGGTAGGCAGATCACAAATAATATCCGCCTAGTTTCTAACATAATACAGGATGCCAACCTTCATTCTAAGCAAACTCTCCTGCTCAGTCTGGATATTCACAAGGCATTCGATAGCGTCAGCTGGTCCTACCTTGATCACCTCCTACCCAAATTTGGTATCTCGGGAAACTTTATACACGGTTTCCACTCCTTATACAGAGACCCACAAACACGCATTAAACTCCCAGGCAATAATTCCCCATTTTTTCCCCTCCAGAAGGGCACGAGGCTGGGATGTCCATTATCCCCTCTCCTTTTTGCCCTAGCCATAGAGCCCCTTTCCCGTGCTATAACCAACAATGTTAACATTAAAGGATACTGCAAAGGCCCTAACGAATTTAAACTTAGCCTCTACGCCGATGATGTGCTCCTATTCTTGTCCAATCCACTTATAGCATTACCCAACTTCACATCTTTACTTGATTCTTTCCACACAATCTCTGGGCTGGGGGTTAATCTAGCCAAATGTTCGGCCATGCCAATAAATATACCTCCAGATCTTGAGGCTTCCCTGAGACATCACTTTGCATTTACTTGGTGCACGGACACCCTCCACTACTTAGGAATTCAGCTTACCCCTGCTTTTCATTCCCTGTTCCATGTGAATTTTCACCCCATAGTCTCCCATGTTAAAACCTTACTTAAAACCTGGGATACATATCACGTCTCCCTGCTGGGTAGGGTCACAGCCATTAAAATGGCCATTTTGCCCAAACTATTGTTTTTTTTCAGGGCCCTCCCTATATACGTCTCTAAGACTTATATTGATTCAATCCAAAAAGAAGTGAATAGATTTGTGTGGCATAATAAAAAACCAAGATTTCATAAAGCCTTACTATATAGACCCCAACCCTTAGGAGGTCTAGGCCTTCCCGACCTTTGGCGCTACTACTTAGCATCAAGATTTGCACAAACTGCACAATGGCACGCAACCCCAACTGGTATTCCCTGGCTGGCCTTCGAGACTCAGTCAATACTCCCTTTCCACCTGTCGGGACTCTTGTGGGCCGGATCTATAAAGCCGTGCCTACTCACCCCACTAAACTCTATTGTTAGTCAGGCACTCCACCTCTGGCGGTTGTATGGCCATAAGTTTGATTTATCCTCCTCTCTTTCCCCGTTATACTCCTTTATAGGAGATCCAGATTTCCCTCCGGCCTTTGAGGATAGGACGGGATTCTCCAGATAGTTGACTTCGGAGGTTATTACGTTACAATCCTTAAAAGAAGGCCGACATTTTAAATCCTTCCAGCAACTACAGACAGATCATGAGTTCCCATCCTCCGAAGTATATAAGTACATGCAGGTTAGACATTTCTTCCAACACAGGGGCTCTCTAGATTCCCACACCCACTGTACCCCATATGAACGCTTATGCTCTCAATCATCTAGAGACAGAGGGATTATATCCAAGACATACACCATGCTGAACGAATATGCCTTGCCAGCCAAGACAAAACCAATGCTCAGGTGGGAGGGGGAATTGGGCCTGACTTTTGAACCCCTAGAATGGTAGAAGATGTTGACAAATATGTATAAACACACCAGAGCCTACTCCATTCGTGAAACGGCTGTTAAACTACATCTCAGATGGTACCTAACCCCAGCACACCTCCACACACTCTTCCCTGCAGTTTCCCCGCTCTGTTTTCGGGGCTGCCCTGTGTCGGGCACACTGATTCACACCTTTTGGAGCTGTACACATCTTCAGCCCACTTGGCAGGCGGCAGCCACCAAGGCTTCAACCATAGCTGGTAGGACCATTACCCTTACAGCCCAAATGTGCCTATGCTTTACACCCATCCCTGATATCCCTACACCTTGCGCTAAACTAATATACTCCCTCTTTTTGGCCGTCCATTGGGTTATCGCACTCAACTGGCGCTCCCCGTCCCTTGCATGGTCCCAGGTGCTGACACGAATGGAAGCAATTAAGCTAGCAGAACGTATCCACCACACGCTCTATGACACTATGCAAATTTATGATAATAAATGGAAACACTGGTTCGAGGTACCGTAATTCCATTGTAGAATTTTTTCTGTTGGCACCTTTCACAACCACCACATGTAATCACGAATGATTTATCAGTCTTGTGCAGTTTCATGTAATGTCAACTCTATTATGTACCCCTATCTCTCTCCCATGTCATGCGACGTTTATTTTTCCTCTGAATTGATTATGCTGTCTGACATTTTCTTTGTATGATGCTGATACTTAAATAAAAACGTTTGTAAACAAAAAAAAAGGCACTTTATTGTGCTCTTTTCCAAAAGACCCATTAAGGGCAAAAAAAAAAAAGTGCAAAAAAAGACCCGTTTAGGGCAAAAAAATAAATAAAAAAATTTGCACTTTAATGTACGCTTGCAAAAAGACCCATTTAGGGCCACAAAAAATATTTTGCAGTGTGTTATACATATGTGGAGGTGTGTGAAATAAACAATTTCTATATAGTTTTCTTCTACTGTGCTATACTAAAAAAACAACATTTTTTTTGAATAGCATTTTCTGCAGTTCTGTAGCTGTGCGATTCAGCGGTCACGTACTGTGGGTGTGTTCTGCTCTTCCAAAAACACCCATTTAGGGCAAGATCCTAAATTTGGAAAATATGAGGAGAAGGTCAAAGGGACGTGGTGCTGCTGGTGGAGCTCCTGTTGCAGGGAGAGGACGTGGTGGATCTGTGCCAGATACACGCACAAGTGAAACACCTTCCTCAGGTGCGAGTAGGCGACCGAGCCTGCGGCGGTATTTTGTCACGCCTAATGAGGCTGTACGAATGTTTAGGCCAGGACAAGTACAGGCGATAGTAGATTGGGTTGCTGACAGTGCCTCGGGTTCCTTCACATTGTCTCCCACCCACTCTTCTGAGCTTGCCCTTTATGCCTTGGAGGTGCTGGCCTGCCCTGCAGCCAGTGTATTATCTGAACGTGTATTTAGCACGGCAGGGGGCGTTATCACAGACAAGCGCAGCCGCCTGTCCAGAGCCAATGTGGACAAGCTCACGTTCATTAAAATGAACCAGGCATGGATCCCACAGGACTTGTCCGTACCTTCTGCAGAATAGACATGTATACCGGTGTTGTGACAAAAACTGTCCGGCCATCGGATTGTGTCCGGCCCATACTGCGAAGGCGCAGCGCTTGCGCAGTACAGAGGACAAGGAGATTCACAAAATCTCCGAAGATGAACGGCGCCTGCGCCGTGAGTGCAGGTTCAAGCCCCACCATCCAAGTGGACATACGGTAGCACATAGTAACATGGCCCCTCACAGGCTCGGTTCGATCGCCACACTTCGGGCACGGCCTCACTTGGCTCGGCTTGAACCACGGATGGTGTGGCCTTCACCTGAACTCACCACGCAGGCGCCGTTCGTCTTGGGAGATTTTTGAAATCCCCTTGTCCTACATACTGAGCAAGCGCAGTACAGGGTGGACACTATTTGACGGGGGACAGAATTCGACACATCACCGGCCTTACCCAGCCATTGTTGTATTTTTTAACCAGTGTTGGCTACCTCGTCCTCCTCCACTGCCGCTTCCACCTACACAGCCACATCCACCACCACCTCAACCTCCTACTCCATATGGACCTCGTCCTCCTAGGTCAAGATTATAATTTTTATTTTATTTTTTTGTAGCGCACAGATCCTTTCCCCCTTACCTGCCTTTATGTTGTTGGCTCCTCGCAGGAGGGAGAAAGGCACACCGCACTACCAGCCCGTACCCTCCTATATAAAGAGGTTGAGCGGTGTACTTGACGGGCCGTGTCCACAGCCGGAGTCAAAACTCCTCCAGAGGATGATTCTCACCTCTACTGTAGGTAGAGGCAAGTCCTTTAATTCCCAGTAAAGTCAATGTCCACACCAGCTGAAATTACAACTCTTATTCACTCATGGCAAAATAAACTCTACTCGAATAGAAAAGGTTAGAGCAAAGAAACAGGACAGCTTAAGGTGTGGAGGAGGTCCAGGCACAAACGTAGCACATTCACTTCACTGCTTAGGTTTCTCAAACAGTTTTAGGTGCACGGTCTCTGCCACAGACCTTGAGGTTGGTCTCTGCCACAGACCGGGTGTACAAGGCCCCTGCCACGGACCTGGAGAACTTTGGTCTCTGCCACAGACCAGGGTGTATAAGGCCCCTGCCACGGGCCGGGTGAATAAGGCCTCTGATACAGTCAAGATGACCTTGAGCTTCTCCTTCTACGAACCTAGCCCATATCAAGGGGAACACATCTCTCCAGGGAGTCAACAGACCCTTCCTTCACCGTGTCTCCCGCATCGGTCCATCAGAATGATCCTCCCTTCCCTGGAACATGGTCCCCTACACGAGGCAGCACCCTAAGACTCCTCGACCCTTAGCGGACTCCAGACGAAGGCTCTGGACTCCAGGCTTTACTCCCGCTCCTAGGCCTCCATACCCAGGGCAGCAGGAACTCCAGGATAGTACCTCACCCCGGGCTAAAGGTACCCGAGATGGAACAAGAACACATGCACCCAGGCCGAAGGCACCTGGGCGTGGACCCCACTGGACATCAGCCCCCAGGCCAAAGGTCTGCCCCTTTTATATGCTCTCCCGGCATGCACAGCAGGTTCCCCGCCCCGCTGTACTACTGCCAAGAGGGGACACGAAAGGCACAGCACTGTATCGGCGGTTCAACCCTAGCCTACCATGTCAGCGCCACCTGTAGGCCGCAGGGAACTGCACACCAATACTGTCCCCCGAGGACAAAATGGTCCATGAGTCCTACAGAATTAGGGTGTTTGAGCCTATTTACCACTCAAACACTTCCCTTAAATTTAGCACCCCGCTACATTTTTATTTCAAAGTATTTTATTTTCCCACTAGCTTATCCATTAAATTGAATAATTTATTCCAGAAAGGGCGTATTCTGGGGCATTCCCACCATATGTGTGGCATTGTGCCGTTGAGTTTCTGAGGTTCTTAATGGCTTCCCGTACCTCTTCTGCTGAAAAGGGGGCCTCCAGCATATTTTTTTATTTTTTTTATGTTATTTTAAGTTATTTCCCTATCCACATTTGTTTGCAGAGCACTTGCCATGCTCTTAACAACATTTTGCTGCCATTTGCAGCCCTCCAGCCCTTTCCATTACTTTTTTAGAGCCTTTTTAGTCCTTAGAAGTCCGGGTCCCCATTGACTTCAATGGGGTTCGGGTTCGGGTTAAAGTTCGGTCCCGAACCCGAACTTTTTTCTGAAGTTCGGCCGAACCCGTCGAACCCGAACATCCAGGTGTCCGCTCAACTCTAGTCCTGATATACCTCTTTACAATTTCAGAGCCTTTTTTGTTACTGCTTGTCATCCAGATGAAGCAGGCCCATGACTCGTGAAACACATTGAAGAAATAGCAAGCAATTTATACCCCACAGATTTATACGGATTATGGGGAAGAACATTATGTAATGTTTGCACCAGATGGAAGATGTAACGGTATATGTACTAAGGGTGTGACATGTATTTGTAAATTTAAACAACATATGTTTTTAACATTTGTACAAATAAAAATGTTTTATACTTTTACTTACACTGACTTGTGGTACCGTCAAGCCCTAATAGTTTTGTATGGTTATCCACCTGCTTACAGGGCACTTACACCCCCTTCCTGCCCAAGCCATTTTTCAGCTTTCAGCGCTGTCACACTTTGTATGACAATTGCGCGGTCATGCAACACTGTACCCAAACAAGTTTTTTTATATAATTTTCTTCACACAAATAGAGCTTTCTTTTGGTGGTATTAAATCACTGCAAATTTTTTATTTTTTTTTACAAAAAAAATACATTTTTAAAAAAAAAAATATATGTTTTTTCCTTAGTTTCTGTCAGTAAATTTTGTAACTAAGTAATTTTTGGCCTTCACTGATGTGCGCTGATGTGGCGGCACTAATGGGCACTGATAGGCTGAACTGGTGGGCATTGATGAGGTGGCACTTATGGGCACTGATTAGGTGGCACTGATGAGGAGGCACTAATATGCCACACTTGTGGGCACTGATAGGTGGCACTGATATATGGCACTGATGAGCACTGCTAGGCACTGTTAGGTGGCACTGATGGCCACTAATAGGCGGCACTGATAGGTGGCACTGGTGGGCACTGATAGGCAGCATGGATAGGCGGTACTGATGGGCACTGATGGGCATTAATGGGTGGCACTGATGGGCGACACTGATGGGCATTGATTGACATCAGTGATGGGCATTGATGGGCAGCACTGATATGCGGCACTGATAGCCAGCACTGACTGGCATTGCTAACGGGCACTGATTGGTGGCACTTGTGGGAAGTGGTGGGCACTGATTGCTGGCACTGGTGGGCACTGATTGCTGGCAATGGTGGGCACTGATTGGTAACACTACATTGCTATACTTTAATCAGGGCACTAATGATCAGTGCCCTGATTACATTCCTAGATGTCCCCCTGCGTGGAGATGCCGCTGATCGGCTCTTTTTGCCACACACTCTGTCAGTGTGAGGCGAGGAGAGCCGATTACCGGCATCTCCGTGTTTACATGTGACCGTCTGTGATTGGACACAGCCAATCACATGGTTAAAGAGCCACGGACTCTTTAACAGATCCGGTCTCACCGTATCCTAGCATCACGGCGCGGCCGCGATCGCCGCGCTGCGCGCCCCCAGGAGCGTGGTAGAGCAGCCGTTTTGGGACGCCATCATATGACGTCGTCCCAGATCGAGAGCCGCTCCGCCCCATTTGACGGTGGGCTGGTGGCAACTAGTTAAAGTGGCCTTTTTTTATAATATACACTGTCTCTGTACTAATGACACTGGCTGGGAAGGGGTTAACTGTTTAGGGTGATCAAGGTGTTAACTGTGTGCCTAACAATGTTTACTATGTGTAATGTGTGATGATTTTACTAAGCAATGTGCTGGTTTTTACTCCCTCCTTTGCAGGGGGGAAAAAGAGGCATATTGCTGCTGATTGTAGAGAGCCCTGTGCTGTTTACCAACACAGGGCTCTATTTTGCTATTTGATCAGCTGATCAGTGGCCAGGACCCGCTGATTGGCTTGTGCTACTGTGAATGTTCAGGTACATCGTGCCTGTACGAGCTGACCTGCCACAGTATAAGTATTAGGACGGGTTGGCAAGCAGTTAGTGGAGCTCAGCCAAAATAACAAATTTTGCTGACAGACTTACACAACATGTCATCTCTGTTTTATTCGTATGTTCTCTTATGTTCTCGGTTATATTACTTTAGATCTGTATGTATTAGTACTTTACTATTTGATAATTAAAGGAGACCTTTGCTTGTTTGAGCATTATGTATATTATTATAGCTATTATTATTTATAGTGTCACTAGCAATATTTACAGAGTTTTACCAGAATAGCACCTTTTAGGAACAGACAAGATAGGTATATTTATTTTATCTAGGGAAATAACACCCCTACTTATTTTAAAAAAAAAAAAAAAACAGTAAACAGGTATTTTAGGCAAGGAAAAATGCAACTTTTAAAAATCTGCCTATTCAACTACAGACTTTTCCTGATTTAGTAATAGTGTTATTCTAGAACTGCAGTGTTCCAATACTACTACTGAATGTGCTGATAACTTTATTCAGCCTTACCAACAATGGAACTATGTAACTACTAAATATGAAAAAAGTACAATATATGATGTGTAAGTTTACTGATAATGAAAATGTATAACAGCAAGGACAGCTTATATTAACAGAAATATACAAAAAACAAAATTACTTGAGTGTATGTTTGCGCTCGCATGTGTGTTATACATACAACTTTTAAACAGTACATAATAAAAGCATGTCTATTGTGCATCTTTATACATCAGAATGTTGCACTACATGGAATGGAATTAGACACTTATTAAAGCAAGTTTGCCAGATATTTTTACAGTATTTCAAATGTCACCCGCAAACTATCAACTAAATCAGAATTTCAAACTAAAAAGACTATTTGATAAGATATGCACTTATTTTTAACTTTAAAAAGCCTTGGCTTTTACATCCTTTCAGGATTAGTGTTATTGCCCTTTAACTCATTGTTATCTTTATATGTTCCTTGCTGCAGGCTTACTGACAGCATCTCGTTTCTGCAGTGAAACTCGGTGACTTGGGCACACACTCTGAGCTTCTCCTCTTGTGGCTTCTTACTTAAAAGCTTCTTGGTCTGATTAAGAGCCTTTCGGCAACATAGTTAGAAGTCCTACAGACGGGGACTTTGTAGTTAGCTGTTAAAAGCCCTCTGCAGAAGAATTGCAGTTATCAAAGACAAGCCTCCTCTTTGTGCCCCTGTGTATCCTTTCACAAGGCTTTTCTTTTCTTTTTTCTTTTTTTAGAAATTTGAGAAGATTTAATTTGATGAACTAGTGAAGACAACATACAACTTATAACTGCAGTAGATCATACAGTTTTACAAGCTTACATGTTTATTCATTGCTAGCTACAGCATATCCACCAGGGGCTAAATAGTTGGCTAAAGAGGGTGCCCTTACTGGGAGAAATACAGGAGCTGACCTCCTTTAAAAAATTCTAGTTCTCTGGCTGCCTCTGTCTTCAGTACTTAACCAGGAAAGAGCACACAGATTAGAAAGTCAGAATGAAGTCAGAAGTTTTGATCGGCATACTTTTTCTACTTCATTATCTTCAAAATTTATTAAAACCATTGGATCTGAAAAGACAAGCAAATAGCATTTTAGGAAAGGTCACCATTTGCAGCCTCACTAACTGTAGGCTCCCTTTACATCGTCAATATACTCCCCCTTCTCCCAGAACAAAAATTAGCAAGCAACCAGACTTTTTATTGCAGAAGAAACATAGTGAAGCTGATTTAACAAAGCAGATGGAAATGATCACATAACAAACAGTGTCAATATTCACTTCAATTATCCAATCATGTGCAGATGAAATGAGTAAATGGAACTTTGCTTGTCACATGATTAACTAATTAAAGTAAATATTCAATTAGCCTTTAGTAAATCAGCTTCACTTTCTGCAATAAAACTTTTGCCTGGCTGCTGACAAACCTATTTTGAGCTGCACATGAAAACTTCTAAATAAATAAATTCTCAGCATTTGTGGGATGAATTTACTCTTGTGCACATATGCAATAAAGTGCATTCTATTCATGGAGGTAAGAAACCTTCTGCAGGATCCCCCCCAGCACCCCACCCCCCTTTTTCTTACCTGAGCATGATCTGATTCAGCAATGTGCGTGAAAACAGCGGCTCCAGTCGCTGTCTCTTTCCTCATTAGGCGGATTGATAGCAGCCACTGGCTCCCGCTGCTGTCAATCAAATGTTGTGATGAGGGAGCAGGACCAAGCCACCTGCTCTGTGTCAATAGACGCAAACAGATAGGTTCGCAAGTGAGCATGTATGGGTGCCCCCATGGAAGGAGGCTTTCTATGGGGGCACCCATGCATGCTCACTTACGAGCCAGCCTGTTTGTGTCTATTGACACAGAGCAGGTGGGTTGGTCCCGCCCCAGGCTCTCTTATCACAAGCCAAAGAGGAGGGGCCTGGAGCGCCATTGGGGGACCCCAGAAAAATAGGATCAGTGCTGCTCTGTGCAAAAGCATTGCAATGAGCAGGTAAGTATAACATGTTTGTTATTTTAAATAAAAAAGAAGAAAAAAGAAGGTTGAATGTCACCTTAAGTTATCCTGGGCAGGCCAAAAATGGTTAAAAATGGTAAACCCAGAAGAATCTGGGGAAAAAGATGTTGGTGCCAGCAAGGTAACTCATTGACATCTAATTGCTGTAACAGAGGTGAATATTGGAGCCTTGAATGTAGCCTCCACTTAGTAAAGCACAATCACTGATTTTGAGCTGTATAGAAAACATTTTGGATAGAGTCAAAAAAACATGTACTGCTCGGTTACCTGAAATTAGCAGTTTTTATGAAACCTCACTATTGATCATTTAATTGTAGGTCACTTGTAACATGTTTTATTCAGATTTTTTCTCACTGTGAAATTATCCATTTGTATTCAATACTTTCTTTTTACCAATCAATATAGATGATATGTGGTAGCATGAGTCCTGCTTGGGTAGAAATAAAAAAATAAAATAAAGCCACCAGTAAAACCTGAAAATAAAAACGCAGCTCTGGGTGCTATACTCACCTAATCCCCTGGGTGCTATACTCACCTATTCTCCCACTATTCACCATAGCCTAACCATTTCATATCTCTGTTGTTCCTCTTTCAGGTTAAGTGCTATCCAGCATCATTTAAAACACTTCCTGTTAGAGAAGATGGTCTGGAACAACAGGACTTGTGGTGTCATTGTACAAGACTGAAGACACCTAGAAAAAAAAAGTTATGTATGTTTTTTTTTCTTCAAAAGATGTTCTAGTGGGGTATTGGAGAAGCCTGGCAAGCCCAGAGTTGATCATTAATCTTTGGTCAATACATGAACTCTTTAAAAGTATCCCTGTTAAGAACACAATGAATACCTCTTCTGCTGCTAGAACTACAGAACTCTGCTCTGATGAAGAGAACTCGCTGGCTGAAGAATAATTCCGGAAGTGTCAATCCTAACCTGTGTTCAGCAGTTCCTCCCGTAGACCCCTACATCAATACAGTACACAGGACCAGCAGATCGAATCACTGAGCATAGCAGGAGACCATGAGACGAGACTCAACACTCCCGGAAGTGTTAGATTCTTTGGCTAGCAAACTCTCCTGATCAGGGAATCTTTTGTCAGAACAACAACAGGAAAAGTAAATACTTACTATGTTTCTTATATAGAGACACTTATTATTCCTTAAAGTGGTTGAAACCCTTGCACCCAAAATAGTCCTTACAGTCCTTAACCACTTAAGAACTGGACCAATACGGACCATAATGACCAGAGGTGATTTCACAATTTGGCACTGTGCTGCTTTAACTGGAAATTGTGCGGACATGCAAGGTTGTACCCAAACGAAATTTGCGTCCTTTTCTTCCCACAAATAGAGATTTCTTTTAATGGTATTTTGATTTTGATTTTTTGCGATATAAATGGAAAAAGAGCGAAAATTTTGAAAAAAAAAACATATTTTCTACTTTTTGTTATAAGAAAAATCGAATAAACTAAATTTTAGTCATACATTTAGGCCAAAATGTATTCAGCCACATGTCTTTAGTAAACAAAATGTCAATAAGCGTATATTTATTGGTTTGCACAAAAGTTATAGCGTCTACAAACTAGGGTACATTTTCTGGAATTTACACAGCTTTTAATTTATGACTGCCTATCTCATTTCTTGAGGTGCTAAAATGGCAGAGCATTACAAAACCCCCCAAATTACTCCATTTTGGAAAGTAGACACCCCAAGGAAATTGCTGAGAGGCATGTTGAGCCCATTGAATATTTTTTTTTTGTCCCAAGTGATTGAATAATGACAAAAAAAAAAAATTACAAAAAGTTGTCACTAAATGATATATTGCTCACACATGCCATGGTTATATGTGGAATTGCACCCAAAAACACATTTTGCTGCTTCTCCTGAGTACGGGGATACCACATGTGTGGGACTTTTTAGGAGCCTAGCCGCGTACGGGCCCCCGAAAACCAAGCACCGCCTTCAGGATTTCTAAGGGCGCAAATTTTTGATTTCACTCCTCACTACCTATCACAGTTTCGAAGGCCATAAAATGCCAAAATAGCACAACCCCCCCCAAATGACCCTATTTTAGAAAGTAGACACCCCAAGGAATTTGCTGAGAGGCCTGTTGAGCCCATTGAATATATATTTTTTGTCCCAAGTTATTGAATAATGACAAAAAAAAAAATTACAAAAAGTTGTCTCTAAATGATATATTGCTCACACATGCCATGGTTATATGTGGAATTGCACCCCAAAATAAATTTTGCTGCTTCTCCTTAGTACGGGGATACCACATGTGTGGGACTTTTTAGGAGCCTAGCCGCGTACGGGACCCCGCAAACCAAGCACCGCCTTCAGGATTTCTAAGGGCACAAATTTTTGATTTCACTCCTCACTACCTATCACAGTTTCGAAGGCCGTAAAATGCAAAAAATAGCACAAACCCCCCCAAATGACCCCATTTTGGAAAGTAGACACCCAAGCTTTTTGCTGAGAGGCATGTGAGTATTTTACAGCTCTCATTTGTTTTTGAAAATGAAGAAAGAAAATAATTTTTTTAATTTTTTTTTTTATTTTCAAAACTTTGTGACAAAAAGCGAGATCTGCAAAATACTCACCATACCTCTCAGCAAATAGCTTGGGGTGTCTACATTCCAAAATGGTGTCATTTGGGGGGGTTTGTGCCATCTGGGCATTCCATGGCCTCTGAAACTGTGATAGGCAGTGAGGAGTGAAATCAAAAATTTACACCCTTAGAAAGCCTGAAGGCGGTGCTTGGTTTTTGGGGTCCCGTACGCGGCTAGGCTCCCAAAAAGTCTCACACATGTGGTATCCCCGTACTCAGGAGAAGCAACAGAATGTATTTTGGGGTGTAATTCCACATATGCTCATGGCATGTTTGAGCAATATATCATTTAGTGACAACTTTGTGCAAAAAAAATAGAAATAAAAAATAAATTGTCTTTTTTCCGCAACTTGTGTCAACATATAAAATATTCCATGGACTCGACATGCCTCTCAGCAAATAGCTTGGGGTGTCTACTTTCCAAAATGGGGTCATTTTTGGGGGGTTTAGAACTGTCCTGGCATTTTATACACAACATTAGGAAGCTTATGTCACACATCATCCACTCTTCTAACCACTTGAAGACAAAGCCCTTTCTGACACTTTTTGTTTACATGAAAACATATATTTTTTTTGCAAGAAAATTATGTTGAACCCCCAAACATTATATATTTTTTTAAAGCAAAGGCCCTACAGATTAAAATGGTGGGTGTTGCATTTTTTTTTCCACACAGTATTTGCGCAGCGATTTTTCAAACGCATTTTTGGGGGAAAAAATACACTTTTTTTAATTTTAATGCACTAAAACACACTATATTGCCCAAATGTTTGATGAAATAAAAAATATGATCTTAGGCCGAGTACATAGATACCAAACACGACATGCTTTAAAATTTCGCACAAACGCGCAGTGGTGACAAACTACATACATTTTTACGTTAGATTTACAGAGGAGGTCTACTGCTAAAATTACTGCCCTCAATTTGACTTTGCGGTGATACCTCACATGCATGATGCAATTGCTGTTTACATATGATGCCAGACCGATGCTTGCGTTCGCCATTGCGCAAGAGCAAGGCGGGACAGGGGTGCTTTTTTTATTATTATTATTATTAATAATATTATTAATTAATTTTGCTTTTTTATTTTATTTTTAAACTGTTCCTTCCATATTTTTTTTTTATAATTTTTATTGTTATCTCAGGGAATGTAAATATCCCCTATGATAGCAATAGGTAGTGACAGGTACTCTTTTTTAAAACTGGGGTCTATTAGACCCTAGATCTTTCCTCTGCCCTCAAAGCATCTGACCACACCAAGATCGGTGTGATAAAATGCTTTCCCAATTTCCCAATGGCGCTTTTTATATCCGGGGGGGACATTCCCTCCCACTGCTCTTAAAAGCAGTCCAGAGGCTAATTAGCCGCTAGGATTGATTTTACATGAAAGCCTGCCGCTGGCTGAAAAGAATGATACCAAGATGATACCTAAACCTGCAGGCATCATTCTGGTATAACCATTCAAAGTTCATGCAGCCTATTGGCTGAACTAAAAAAAGAGATTGATCGGTGGGTATGCCCACCATTAGAATACCTCCCTTCATCCACCCACTTCTAATGATGGGCATACATGCACCATTTATATATGCCGAAGCATGGGGGCATCCTCCCGCAAAAGTTATGCCGCACACACCATGGTCGGACTTTTCCACGGGCAAGCCTCCGTCGGAATTTTGACCGTATGTACGCGGCATTAGGAGCAAAATCGCTCCTTCGCCCCTGCTGCCCCCATGCTTCGGCATATATGCTTTTTTTTTTAAATGTGGTGGTGAAATCACCTCCTACAGCACTGAAGTCGCAGGGATCAGGCCTGTCTCTGCGCACGCTGCAGTTATGTGTGTTGTGTTTTGTAAGTGACAGTGATCGATCGATACTGAACTTGGGTGGCCTGGGCTAGACGGAGGGGCAAAACGCAGGTGCTAGTAGGTATCTGGGCTGATCCCACTAACACTGCATTTTTGGGAACCCTAAACAGCTGGGGACGCTAGTATAGATCTGATCAGATCAGATATTGATCTGTTCTGATGCTATACCACTAAGGAAGGTGTATGCTTCACGCGTGGGTGTTAGCGTTACTGGCACTTACCTGATGCTGCCTGGGGTGACGCAGACCCTCTCTGACGCTAAAACCTAATTGATATCACCCACCGGGCGATCAGGGGGTTAAACCTTTATTGGGTTATATACGGCGGGTGCCCTGACACTATAAAAAGCAAACTAACTAACCAGGGCCCCCCTAACACTTATATGGTGATCACTGGTGAAAGGGTTAACTAGGGGCAATCAGGGGGTTAAACCTTTTTTTAGGTAATATATGGGGGTACCTGACGCTATATAAAAACCTGACGGGGAACCTAAATAACTAACTGGCTACCTAGCGGCACCACCGACACTAATACAGCAATCAGAAAAACGATCGCTTAGTGACACTGGAAAAAGGGGGTGAAAGGGTTACCTGGGGGGCGATTAAGGGGTTAAACTATTAGGTAATAAATGGGGGTACCTGACGCTATAAAAACCTGCGGCTAACCTAAAAAAAATAACTGGCTACCTATCGGCACCACCGACACTAATACAGCGATCAGAAAAACGATTGCTTAGTGACACTGGCAAAAGGGGGTGAAAGGGTTACCTGGGGGCGATCAAGGGGTTAAACCTTTTTTAGGTAATATATGAGGGTACCTGACGCTATAAAAACCTGCGGCGAACCTAAAAAAAATAACTGACTACCTAGCGGCATCAGCGACACTAATACAGCGATCAGAAAAATGATTGCTAAGTGACAGTGGTGCTAGGGGGTGAAAGGGTTACCTGGGAGGTGATCAAGGGGTTAAACCTTTAATAGGGGGGGTTAGGGGGCTACACTGGACCTAAAACGAACTGCCGACACTTTTACAGTCACAAATGTCACTGATTGCAGTGATCAGTAAATAAATGGTCACTGCAATCAGTGACACTGTGACTGGGGGGTGATCTGGGGGGGGCGGGGGGGGGGGGGCGATCGTGTTCCTATGTGTCCTAGTGTCAGTGTGCTGTTCAGTGCACTAACCTGTGTGTCTTCTCTCCACGGCGCTCTGTATATGTGAGCGCCGCAGGAGAGATTACATCACTTCCTCCTGCCTGTGTAAACATTACACAGGCAGAGGAAGCATTTCATTCGCCGGGAGCGATCGCGAGGGGGTGGCCGGAAACGAATGGCCGTCCCCTTATCACGGATCGCTCCCGCACCGAGAACCACCGCTCGCTGTACCGGAGGGTGGTCCGATTGGACCCCCCACCCATACGAAGGCAGTCACGTACAGGTACGTGATTGTGCCTGTCCGTGCCATTTTGCCGACGTATATGTACAGTGAGCGGTCGTTAAGTGGTTAATGTAATGAAAAATTGATCGATGTGCCCCAAAATACAAACCTGTTTTCCTACCTTTATTTTGGGTGATATATTGCCTGTCCCATGATCACAATCCATCTGCCTTCTAAGGCTGAGAGCAGCCGATGGACGTGTCTCATTCTCGGCTCTCAGTCATTCCCACAAGCCAAAGGAAGGCTAGGATGATTGGTGGAGATGCTTTCCCTGTCGGAGCTCTCTCATGAATGAGGACGCTTCTGTATCCTCATTCATGAGAAAGCATGTGACGTCACAAACACAGGAGTAGGGATGAGCTTCGTGTTCGAGTCGAACATACGTTCGACTCGAACATCGGCTGTTCGATCGTTCGACGAAGATCGAACGATTTGGGCCGTTCGCGCCAAATTCGAGTGACGCGAACGGCCCACAATGCACTACGCCATCGCAGTGTCATCCAGGCGCTGTGATTGGCCAAGCATGCACTGTGACCCCGCATGCTTGGCCAATCACAGCGCCGGCAGCGAGGAGAGCAATGATTGGCCACAGGCAGGATGCCTGTGGCCAATTATTGCTGAGGGTGTTTAGTACACGCCCCACACTATAAAAGGCCGCCAGCACGGCGGCCTAGTGTAGTGTGTTCCGGAGCAGGGAAAGACAAGCATAGGCAGGGACAGTGACATTTCTTTCTTTCTTGCTTAACCTGGATTCCTTTAGTTTAGGGAAAGAAAAGGATAGGTAGGGAGAGTGTCAGTGTGTTTTACTGTGCGAGTCCTTGTTTCTAGGGACAAAGAAGGAAAGTGAGGGGATTTCTCCTTGTGCTATAGTGTGCTTTAAAAAAACATTTTTTCTAGGGACAGAAAACTGTAGGTAGGGAGAGTGTCAGTTTCTTTCACTGTGCCAGTCCTTGTTTCTAGGGACAAAGAAGGAAAGTGAGGGGATTTCTCCTTGTGCTATAGTGTGCTTTAAAAAAACATTTTTTCTAGGGACAGAAAACTGTAGGTAGGGAGAGTGTCAGTTTCTTTCACTGTGCCAGTCCTTGTTTCTAGGGACAAAGAAGGAAAGTGAGGGGATTTCTCCTTGTGCTATAGTGTGCTTTAAAAAAACATTTTTTCTAGGGACAGAAAACTGTAGGTAGGGAGAGTGTCAGTTTCTTTCACTGTGCCAGTCCTTGTTTCTAGGGACAAAGAAGGAAAGTGAGGGGAATTCTCCTTGTGCTATAGTGTGCTTTAAAAAAACATTTTTTTCTAGGGACAGAAAACTGTAGGTAGGGAGAGTGTCAGTTTCTTTCACTGTGCCAGTCCTTGTTTCTAGGGACAAAGAAGGAAAGTGAGGGGATTTCTCCTTGTGCTATAGTGTGCTTTAAAAAAACATTTTTTCTAGGGACAGAAAACTGTAGGTAGGGAGAGTGTCAGTTTCTTTCACTGTGCCAGTCCTTGTTTCTAGGGACAAAGAAGGAAAGTGAGGGGATTTCTCCTTGTGCTATAGTGTGCTTTAAAAAAACATTTTTTCTAGGGACAGAAAACTGTAGGTAGGGAGAGTGTCAGTTTCTTTCACTGTGCCAGTCCTTGTTTCTAGGGACAAAGAAGGAAAGTGAGGGGATTTCTCCTTGTGCTATAGTGTGCTTTAAAAAAACATTTTTTCTAGGGACAGAAAACTGTAGGTAGGGAGAGTGTCAGTTTCTTTCACTGTGCCAGTCCTTGTTTCTAGGGACAAAGAAGGAAAGTGAGGGGATTTCTCCTTGTGCTATAGTGTGCTTTAAAAAAACATTTTTTCTAGGGACAGAAAACTGTAGGTAGGGAGAGTGTCAGTTTCTTTCACTGTGCCAGTCCTTGTTTCTAGGGACAAAGAAGGAAAGTGAGGGAATTCTCCTTGTGCTATAGTGTGCCAAAGCATTCCTCATCAACCATCTTTGAAATCCTTGTTTTTTGGACAGTCAGGGAAATTATCGTTGTGCTATTCTGTGCAAAAGCAATAATCCTCAACCATATTTAGAAATCCTTAAGTAAAGGGACAGAGAAGGACACCTGAAGGTAGCCCTTATTGCTTTTTTCCCATCTCCCTGCAGGCCATCTATTAGAATGTCTGGAAGGCAAACAAGGAGAGGCAGACAGTCAGGAGGCAATAAAAGAGGGCAAGCAGGCTCTGTGTCTGGGGGCAACAGTGCTGGTCGTGGACGCGGTGCATTGTCATCAGCACATGGCCATGGGACACGCTTGTCCTTCTTTTCGGCAGCTGGACATGTTGAGCCACATCATGCCGAAGACTTGGTAGAGTGGATGACCAAGCCCTCCTCCTCCTCCTCATCCTCTCTCACCCAGGCTCAGGGTACTGGCAAAGCAGCTGCCAAAGCGTCCTCTTCCCTGGTATCAATGTCAGACTCATCATCAGTCACTCCTTCCCTAGACCCACCATGTCCTCCTCCTGAGGAGTCCCCCGAACTGTTTGAGCACAGTGTTGGGTACATGCTCCAGGAGGATGCCCAGCGTTTCGAAGGGTCTGATGATGAAACCCAGCTACAGGAAGGCAGTAGCGTGAGAGCAGACAGAGGGGATGCTCAAGAAGGACACCAATCTGGCAGTCATGTTCCAGCAGCTGCAGCATACTGCCAGATTGGCTCCAGTGATGAGGAGGGAGGGGATGATGAGGTCACTGACTCCACGTGGGTGCCTAATAGGAGAGAGGAGGAGGAGGAGGATGAGGAGGAGGCACATCTCCAACGAGGCAGGATGCCCTTTGGTGGCCAGCGTAAGGGCAGTACACCGACGGAATCACACCGCAGAGCTCCGCCTGTGCAGGGCGCTGCCTCTGCCCGTCATTCAAAAAGTTCCTTGGTGTGGGCCTTTTTTGAGGCTAGTGCATCAGATCGCACAGCTGCTGTTTGCAACATATGTCTCAAGCGTATATCGCGTGGCCAAAACATCAGCCGCTTGGGTACCACATGCCTGACCAGACATATGTTGACCTGCCATGCAGCTCGTTGGCAAGCCTACCTCAAAGACCCACACCAAAGAACAAAGCGGACCTCTCCTTGCACCGCATCAGCTGGGATCTCCAACCCCACTATAACTTCAGTCCTCTCTGAAACATGCACTGAGAGGAATGAAGGTGTAGAATTAGGTGTGTCACAGCCAAGTACTTGCGGCCACTCTGCTAGCAGTACACCGACGTCCGATTCTAGCAGGCAAATTTCCCTGCCCCAGCTGCTGGACCGTCGAAAGAAGTTCACTCCCAGCCATTCACATGCCCATCGGTTGAATGCTAGCTTGGCTAAATTGCTAGCGCTTCAACTGCTGCCTTTTCAGTTGGTAGACTCTGCCCCCTTCCGTGAGTTTGTGCAATGTGCGGTTCCTCAGTGGCAGGTTCCCAAACGCCACTTTTTCTCACGGAAGGCTATTCCGGATCTCTACCGGCATGTGGAAGGCAATGTCTTGGCCTCGCTGGACAGGGCGGTCAGTGGTAAGGTTCATATTACCGCTGACTCATGGTCCAGCAGGCATGGACAGGGACATTACCTTTCTTTCACGGCCCATTGGGTCACTCTTTTGGCAGCTGGGAAGGATGCAGGACAAGGTGCAGTAGTGTTGGAGGTTGTTCCACCGCCACGCCTCCAAAATGCTACTACTGGTTGTGACACACCTCTCTCCTCCACCCCCTCCTCTTCTTCTTCCTCCATGGCCTCTTCCTGTGGTTTGTCCTATGAACCAGCGGTGCTCCGTAGCCGTTCACGGGGCTACGCAAGTACGCAGGCAAAAAGATGCCATGCCGTGCTTGCGCTGGTGTGTTTGGGGGACAGAAGCCACACTGGGGCAGAGGTCCTGTCTGCTCTGCAGGGCCAGGCCGAGAGGTGGTTGACGCCACGCCAGCTTAAGCCAGGAATGGTGGTTTGCGACAATGGCACCAACCTCCTCTCCGCCCTCCGACAGGGACAACTGACCCATGTGCCCTGTGTGGCTCACGTCCTTAACCTGGTGGTGCAGCGGTTCTTGGGCAGGTACCCGGGCTTACAGGATGTCCTGAGGCAGGCCAGGAAAGTCTGTGTGCATTTCCGCAGATCTTATAATGCCAGTGCTCGCCTGGCTGAGCTGCAAAAGGAGTTGAACCTGCCCAAGAACCGCCTTATATGTGACATGCCCACCAGGTGGAACTCAACGTTGGCCATGCTGCAGCGGCTGCACACGCAGCAGAGGGCCATCAATGAGTACCTGTGCGACTACGGCACCAGGACAGGGTCAGGGGAGCTTGGTTTTTTTTCTCCACGCCAGTGGGGCATGATCAGGGATGCATGCACTGTCCTGGCACCATTTGAGGAGGCCATGAGGATGGTGAGCAGTGACAGTGCATGCATCAGTGACACTGTACCTCTTGTCCACCTGTTGGAGCACACGCTGCGTGGAATAATGGACAGGGCACTTGAGGCAGAACAGAGGCAGGAAGAGGAGGACTTCCTTGCCTCTCAAGGCCCCCTTTACCCAGACAGTGTTCCTTCTGTCCCACCCATCACACAGGAAGAGGAAGAGGAGGAGGAAGAGGAGGAGGAGGAGGAGGAGGAGGAGGAGGAGGAGGAGGAGGATTGTGTCAGCATGGAGGTGGAGGCTGGCACTCAGCATCATCAGCAGCAGTCTTTTAGGGATGATTTACAGTCCCAAGAAACCAGTGGACTTGTACGTGGCTGGGAGGAGGTGGCTGCGGATCATGTCGTCCTTAGTGACCCAGAGGACTCCGGAGCGAATGCCTCAGCAAACCTACGCTGCATGGCCTCCCTGATCCTGCAAAGTCTGCGGAAGGATCCTCGTATTCTTCGGATCAAGGAGAGGGACCATTACTGGCTGGCCACTCTCCTTGATCCACGGTACAAGGGTAAGGTTGTGGACCTTATGTTACCTTCGCAGAGGGAGCAGAGGATGAGACAACTCCGGGAGGCCTTGCAGAAAGGTCTGTGCAACGCGTTCCCAGAGACTGGGAGGTTACAAACTCCTGGTCCTGGACAACGAGTTGCTGAGGCTTCGGCCAGTCAAAGAAGGAGCGGTGGGGAAGGTGGCCGTCTGACCGATGCGTTCAGACAATTCTTTAGTCCGCAGCCCCAAAGTATGATCTGTTCCAGCAACCATCGCCAGCGTCTGATAAACATGGTGCAGGAATATCTAGGGGCAAGGTCAGACTTGGACACCTTCCCCACCGAAAATCCTCTGGCTTACTGGGTCTTGAGGATGGATCACTGGCCAGAGCTTGCACAGTATGCAATTGAGCTACTGGCCTGTCCTGCATCCAGCGTTCTTTCGGAACGCACATTCAGTGCTGCTGGAGGATTTGTCACGGATCACAGGGTGCGCCTGTCCACCGACTCGGTTGATCGACTGACTTTCATCAAGATGAACCAGTCTTGGATCACCACCAGCTACCACACACCTGATGCTGATATAACAGACTAATTGATTTTAACATGTCACATCCCTTCAAGACTGATGCTGATGCTGAGTGCCTGTGCTGTTATGTTGACTGGCTATCCTCCTCCTCCGAGTCCTCAATGATACGATTGATGATGATAGCTTGGAAGATCATTTTTGTTTATGGGTGCCGCCACCAGTGGCTAAGGCCCAATTTTTCAGCCCCTGTTTTACAGGGGCGTGTAATTACAATTTTTTTAGCAATAATTTGCCATAGGGCTCATTGCTGTGCTCCAAGTACAGTATCTGTGAGGGGTTGGAGTGTTGTGGCACCAGTGCCTAAGGCCCAATTTTTCAGCCCCTGTTTAACAGGGGCGTGTCATTACAATTTTTGAAGCAATACTTTGCAACAGGGCTCATTGCTGTGCTCCAAGTAACGTATCTGTGAGGAGTTGTAGTGTTGTGCCACCAGTGCCTAAGGCCCAATTTTTCAGCCCCTGTTCAACAGGGGCATGCAATTACAATTCTTGATCTAATAATTCACAGCAGGGCCCATTGCTGCACCCACCAAGAGTAACTCTGAGGGCTTACAGTGTTGTGGCAACACCACCACCACCACCACCACCACGAAAGGCCCAATTTTTCAGCCCCTGTTCAACAGGGGCATGCAATTACAATTCTTGATCTAATAATTCACAGCAGGGCCCATTGCTGCACCCACCAAGAGTAACTGTCAGGGCTTACAGTGTTGTGGCACCAGCACCACCATCAAAGGCCCAATTTTTACTACCACTGTTCAACAATTATATGTAATTAAAATTCCTGATATAATAGTTGACAGCAGGGCGTTCCAGCACCAACCAAGAGTAACTGTGAGTGCTTACAGTGTTGTGCCAACACCAACAACTAAGGGGCCTATTTCTGCAGAGTATATACGGCAGGTCCCTACTTTCAAACATCCAACTTACAAACGACTCCTACTTGCAAACGCAAGAAGACAACAGGAAGTGAGAGGAAATCTACCCCTTGGAAGGAAAATTCTCTCCTGTAAGAATAAATATGGGAGAAAGGTGTCTCCTCTGTACTGATGCTTTATCAGCAATCCTTGTTTCAAGAAAAACACCACATTTCAAAAACAGTTGTCATTGGGACGGAAAGTGAGGTGAAATGTTCTGAACAGGGGCACAGACAGCAAAACAAATGTTACAGGGGTGATAACCCTTACCTATGTTTTCCAAAAAGTTTAAAAATAGATTTTTGGGCTGGAGCTACACTTCAACAATGTACCTGTTCAAAATTACAAACAGATTCTACATAAGAACAAACCTACAGTCCCTGTCTTGTATGCACCGCCTGTATACGGCTGTTCAGAGTATATAGGGCCTTTTTTATTTTATGTGCGGGGTTCCCCTTAATATCCATACAAGACCCAAAGGGGCTGGTAATGGGCTGGGGTAGGGGGGGGGGGGTCATGGGGTAGCTATGCCATTTTTCTTAAAGATTTTCATCCATATTACCGGGACCAGACATTACATTAAAGCCGCAAGCAGTTTTAAATGGCTTTTTTTTCCTTTAGAAGTGTCATTTTGTGCAGGGACAGTTCTAAACACGGGAAACACGTGGCACTTCACAGGCATACTTTAGACACCCCCCAGGTACGATATTTAAAGGAATATTTGACTTTTTTTTTTTCACTTTATGCATCATTAAAATGACTGCTCCCGAAAAACGACCGTTTTTAAAACTTCTTTTTGCATTGATACATGTCCCCTGGTGCAGAACCCGGGTTCCCAAACCCTTTTTAGGACAATAACATGCATAATAGTCGTTATAATTAGCACTTTAGAATTCGAACGTTCGCATCCATTGTATTTAATAGGGTTCTAATGTTCGTACGAACTTTCGGTCCGTTCGCGGGTTCTGGTGCGAACCGAACCCGGGGGTGTTCGGCTCATCACTACACAGGAGAGTTGGAGAACAAACACCGACAACGGAATGAGGAAGTGCCTGTTTGCAGACACATTTGACTGCACACAGATGACGTTGTCAGTGGAAGAGAGTAAGATTGCTGAATGTCTAGCTTGGACAGCTGTTTCCAATCAAGCATTCAGCAATACAAAAAGTGGATAATATTCAATTTTGTTATATTTTTCAAATAAATATAGGGTAGATTTTTATTTTTGACTGGATTTACACTTTAGCTATAACTAAATTAAAAATAATATTAATAACAATAATAGTATATTGCATCTTACCAGTCCTTATAAAAAATAACTGTTGATCTTGCCTTAAATGCAGTGTCCTTGTCTCTATCTGTGAGATGAACAAGAAGCAAACACAACATTATCCTTCTCATGCAGCTAATAATCTCATCAATCATGTCAGGATCCAGATCTGAACCTGGGACCGCTGCAGTATCTGGCTGTGGCTCTTCTCGCTGTACCACCTGAAAAATGCTGAACAGTGCCCTTTATGGTCCTCTGGACGTTCCTGCTTTATACCCTGTCCCTGTTGAATCTTGAAGGCTTTGCTCCTCCTATCTAGATCATTTTTACAGGAGCAGCAATTTCAATGCTGCTAAAGGTACAACAATAAAGATGAAAAAATAATTTTAAATATAGTGCCTAGGGGTCCCCTTAGTCTGCCAGTAAAGTGGCACATCTGTACCGTGTATAGAACCTGCTGCAGAAAAACTGACATTTGTAAAGAAAAAAAAAAAGAAGACATTTAAATTTTCGGCAAAAACAATACCATTGCCAGTAATACAAAAATGTAAAATAATGGTGTGGGGTCCCCCACAAAATCTATACCAGACCCTTATCCGAGCATGCAGCCCAGCAGGTCATGAAAGGAAGGGGACGCCATGTTGATGGGGACAAGGGCCTCTTCCCCACAACCCTGGGCTCATTCACATAGGGGGCTCGGGATCTGGGGGCCCCCTTGTTAAAGGGGACTTAAACATTCCAATAAGCCCGCTTACTGCAGACCCCCACAACCGCAGCCCAGGGACCCCCACGCCATTGTTTTCACATTTTTCTATTGCCGGCAATAAAAAAAAATTTTCATTCAGCTGTCAGTGGGAAAGCAACCAGCTATTCACTATGACCTGATTGGGAAAACTTTGCCCAATCAGGGCTTAGAATGCACTGTGCAGCTCGCAGTGCATTGTGGGGCGCACGGCAGGCAAACATCCCGCCGAGTGCCCTGCAAATTTGGAAGTTCGGACCAAACTTTTGCTCGGCCCGAACCATTCACCCAACTTTATTCATCAGACCAAGCCACCTTCTTTCATTGTTCCGTAGTCCAGTTCAGATGCTCACATGCACATTGTAAGCGCTTTAAGCTGTGGACACTGGTCAGCATGGGCACTCTGACCAGACTAAAGTTACACAGCCCCATGCACATCAAACTGTGATGATTTATGTGTTCTGACAACTTTCTATCAGAACCAGCATTGACTTTTTCAGCAAACTGAACAACTGCAGACTGGGAACATCCCACCGGAGCTGAAGTTTTGGCAATGCTCTGACCCAGCCATCTAGCCATTACAATTTAGCCGTAGTCATTTCAACACATGAGCTTCAGGGACAACACATTTACAGTACTTGCTTCTTAATATATCTCACTAACTTTCAGATGCAATTGTTCAGATAAACAATGCTATTCACAGGTCATAATGTTATAGCTGATCAATGTGTGTGTGTGTGTATTAGACATGTGCACACTGAAATATTTTGTTTCGGAATTTTGTTTTCGTCCGAAAAATTTATTTATTTAGTTACTCCCGAAATTCGTTTTTATTAATTTTGTTTTTCGTTAAAAAATGCATTAGTCCGAAAATCCAAATGAATTAAGGTCGAATCTGTCATTGAAGGCTTATGGTGTCTATCAAATGTTCTAAGAAGATTCGACGGAGCAGCTAAACTGTACAACGCCGCAAGCATACATTTCCGGTCGAATGTTCCGCCTACAAACTATGGTAGAATTCTAATGTTGTATGACTAGTAATCAGGGCCGCCATCAGGAATTTTGGGGCCCCTTACACAGCTTCAGGCATGGGCCCCCTGGAGCCGAGGAGAACTGGGGGGGGTGCTGCCGCCGCGAATTGAGAAGCGGGGGGGCTGCCGCAAATTGAGAAGCGAGGGGTGCCACGAATTGAGAAGCAGGGGGTTTGGGTGCTGACGAACACAAAAAAAACAGAAGAACAAAAAAACAAAAAAAAGGGGGGTTGCCATCCAGGGCCCTGGGGACCTCTGGGCCCCTTACAAAGAAAAAAAATTATCAAAAAAAAATAAAAAAAATTATAGAAACAAAAAAAAGGGAGGTTTCCATCCGGGGCCCTGGGGACCTCTGGGCCTCTGGGGACCTCTGGGCCCCTTACAAAAAAATAAAAAATAAAAAAAAATTAATAAATAAATTAATAATAAAAAATATGATATATATATTTTTTTAAAAAGGGGGTGGACATTCGGGGCCCTGAGGAACTCCAGGCCCCTGGGGACCTCTGGGCCCCTTACAATAAAAAAAAGGGGGGCCATCCGGGCCCCTGGGGACCTCTGGGCCCCTTACAGGTGTACTACCTGTACCCCCCTGATGGCGGCCCTGCTAGTAATAGTATTAATTATATTTATTAATTATTACTACTAGTCAACCAACATTAGAATTCTTCTATAGTCTATGGGCAAAGCATTTTACCATAAATGTCCGCTCGCTGCGATCGTATGTTTTTAGCTGCTTCGTCGAATCCTCGTGTCTTTATAATGTTGAATCTTTTCTCTCTATGTTGAATCTTTTCTCTCTATGTAGAATAATCTTGGACTAATAGAGTTAAGGTTAGGCACATTCGACTGCAGGTTCGATAGACACAGATTGTTATTGTCATGTCGAATCTCCTATCTATATCGAACTGTTGTTGCAAGGAAAACGAAAATAAAGCATTTGTTTATGTCGGATCTTTCAGATTTCGGATTCTGCGCTTTCGTTATCGTTTGTCAAAACGATAACGAAAATACCCGAAATTCGGACGAAAATGCATTCCGACGAAAACAAATGCACATGTCTAGTGTGTGTATATATATATATATATATATATATTGTAGGGGAATCAGACTCAAATCAGGGACAACTCACAGTCTCTTTAGGAAAACACAATGTTTAACCACTTCAACACCAGGCTTTTTTTACCACATCAATACCGGGCCTATTCTGGCACTTCTCTCCTACATGTACAAATCATCATTCTTTTGCTAGAAAATTACTCAGAACCCCCAAACATTATATATATATTTTTAGCAGACACCCTAGGGAATAAAATGACGGTCATTGTAACTTTTTTTCTTGCGCGGTATTTGCGCAATAATTTTTCAAACGCCTTTTTTTGGAAAAAAAATGGTTTCATGAATTAAAAAATAACAAAACAGTAAAGTTAGCCCAATTTTTGGGGAAAATATGAAAGATTATGTTACGCCGAGTAAATAGATACCTAACATGTCATGCTTTAAAATTGCGCACACATTAATGGAATGGCGCCAACTTCGGAACTTAAAAATCTCCATAGGCGACGCTTTAATTTTTTTTACAGGTTACCAAGTTAGAGTTACAGAGGAGGTCTAGTGCTAGAATTGTTGCACGTGCTGTAACGCACGTGGCGATACCTCACATATGTGGTTTGAACGGCGTTTACATATGTGGGCGGGATTTGTGCGTTCGCTTCTGATCGCGAGCTACCAGGGACAGGGGCGTTTTAATTTATTTTATTTTTTTAACACTTATTTTACTTTTTTTTTTATCACTTTTATTCCTATTACAAGGAATGTAAACATCCCTTGTAATAGGAATGTGTGTGACAGGTCCTCTTTATTGAGAGATGCGGGGTCAATAAGACCCCACATCTCTCCTCCAGGCTGGAAAGCATGAGATCAGTGAATTTTTTTTCACTCATCTCATACTTACTAGCCGCAATGGTGGCTTTGTTTACATCTGAGGACCCGGGCGTGACGTCATCACATCGCGCCCGGGCCTCCGACGATCATAGAGATGACTGGTGACCATCTGGTCACCAGTCATCTCTATGCTCGTCACGCGACCCACCACCGGCGCCGGACGATTCTCTCCGGGTCCCCGATGGCACGGGAGAGCCCGGAGAAGCACCGAATGGCGGCAGGAGGGGGGGGGGATGTCCCCTCCCGCCGCCTATAAGAACGATCAAGCGGTGGAACCGTCGCTATGATCATTCTTATGGTGCGCAGAATCACCGGCACAAGAAAAGGATATCTGAATTATGCCTCTAGCTACAGGCATCATTCAGATATCCCCCCTCAAAGCTGAGGACGTCATATGATGTCCACCCAGGATGGGAGATCCCATCTGTGGACGTCATATGACTATGGGCGGTAGGGAAGTGGTTAATGCACAGGATATTTCCAACAGAAGAAAAAAGGGCATCTTGCCATCAAACAAACAAAATAAACTTCTGCTCTACCAAGCCTTACTGTATCCGTATTCTGACCAGTCCTTTGGTTTGGTAGTAAGTGTCCTTACAATTGCACACACTTGGATTCAAAATCAGGGATAAGCAGCCATGCTCAAATATGCCTCCTCACACTGAGACACACACTCTCTCTCTCTGAGAGCTAGGACCAGCTGCCTTAATCAAGACCTGAAAGGAAAACATGAAACTGCGGATCCACGGATTTGGGAGTCTGTCCCACCCAGAGCTCTATCAGACTCCCAATAAAACCAGCCCTGGAACAAACTTTACCAACACAGGGTAAAGAACTATCTTTCTCTACCCTGAAGTCTTTGCTGGTATTATCTTAGATTATAAATCTAAGAATCCGTGGAGGAACATATATCCCATCAATCACTTTTCCTGTAATTTTAGTTTGTTTCACAGGCACCCGGCTACATATCTCCCCCCCCTGCTCAAACTCGGGGGGGTTGAGCACCTTGGGCAAACAGACTGTAAACTCTGGAGAGGGCATCCGCATTAGCTTGTTGGTTAACTGGCCTATGTTCTACTAAAAATGTTTAATTCTGTAGAGCCAAGAACCATCTGGTAACTCTTGCATTTTTCTCCTTATTTTGGGCCATCCATTTGAGTGGGGCGTGGTCAGTTAGGAGCCTAAACTGTCGCCCTAACAGATAATATTTCAAACTTTCAAGGGCCCACTTGATGGCTAGACATTACAGTTCTACAATGGCGTACCTTTTTTCAGCAAGGGTTAACTTTCTGCCTAAGAACGCTATGGGGTGTTCTTCCCCATTCAGCACTTGGGATTACACTGCACCTAATCCCACTTCTGAAGCATCCATCTGCACTATAAATTCCTGTGTGAAATCCGGGGCGATTAAGACAGAGCTATTACACAGGGCGGTCTTTAAGTTCTGGAAATCTTTCTCAGCTTCTGGGGACCAAGTTATCACAGAGGACTTTACCCCCTTGGTAAGATCCGTAAGGTGAGCAGCTAATGTAGCAAAATTGGGAAAAAATCTTCTGTAGTAGTCTACTAATCCCAAAAAAGCCCTGACCCGTTTTTTATTCAGGGGTCTTGGCCAACTTTGGATTGCTTGGATCTTTGTGACTTGGGGTTTTACTATCCCCCGGCCAATAATGTACCCTAGATACCGGGCCTCCTCTAGTCCCATAGCACACTTCTTAGCAGACCCTCATGACGGAGGGCATTAATAACAGCCTGCACTTTAGGTAAGTGGCTCTCCCAGTCTGCACTAAAAATTACCATGTCATCTAAATACGTAGATGCATACGCTTGGTGGGGTTTAAGGATGCGATCCATCATCTTCTGAAAAGTGGCTGGGGCCCCATGTAGGCCGAATGGCATCCTTTTATACTGCCAGTGCCCCTCAGGCGTGGAGAAGTCTGTCTTCTCTTTTGCACGTTCTGTAAGTTCCGATACAGGAACGCGAGTAAGGGATTACTGAGACGCCGCAGCTCTCACGATTTATACCGCTGTTGATATCTGCCGTTTTGTAAGTGCAATCATTACCTTTATTAAATTGATACGGTTTTTACATACTACACCATGGAAGTTTTTTATCTCTCTTATATGAGAGTTTGAGGACTCCAATCATCACCGCATTGCTACTGAGACACATAGGTTGTGGGGAAACCTCATTCCCTGAGCTAGGAGAGACTGTTTATCACAGTCACGGCCATCTGGTAAGCAGATCATTATTCACTAGGATGTCACACCTGAAGCTATCACGTTACTCTTGGGAAGATTGGTTTCAAACATCCATCTCCTGACATCATCTTTTAGGTGTTTGCAATATCTCATGAACCTACACGGTTACAAAAAAGAATGCACCATTGTCTATGGCGCATGCGCGCCATAGACAACGGCGCTGCTGCACTGTCAACGCAGGTTTTATCAATGGATAATGCCGGCTTTGAAAGCTCCCGCGTGCATGCGCGGTGACGTCATCACCGCTCCAGCCAATAAGAGCGGCGATACCCAGAAGTAACGTTCCGGAGCGATGTCTGCGGCCGGAGGAGGAGACGAGGATGGCTTCGGGGGCTTCAATCTAAGATAAGTACTGCATAATGAGCTAGTATGCTAGTCATACTAGCTCATTATGGCTTTCTCTTGCAGGTTATTATTTTTGTAAAAAAAAAAAACGGTTTACAACCACTTTAACAATGGGCATGACTTTACCAATCCGGTCTTGCATCTGAGCAATATGTTCCACTACACTTTTAAGTGGGGTTGTTCCCAGGTCTCTTTTCCTATATCTAATAGGCCCCTCGGGTGTCTGCCATACAGCAACTTGAAAGGGGAAAAGCCAGTGGAGGCTTGGGGTACCTCCCGTACAGCAAACATGAGATAGGGCAAGAGGCAGTCTCAGTCCCTACCATCTGCCGCTACCACTCGCTTTAACATTCCTTTCAGCGTCTTGTTGAAGCTTTCCACTAGACCATCCGTTTGTGGGTGGTACACAGAAGTGAGTAAGTTGTTAATTTTGTTTTGCTTCAATAATATTTATTGAAATTTTCATTATACAAAAGATAAAGTAACATAAAGCAAGACAAAATAAGACAAAATAAAGTAAAGTAAGGAAAGGGACACAGTCCTTTGATACAATAGGTTGATTTGTTTTCTTGTTGTACAAGTAAAGTGACTCTCTTCAAGCCTTTTAATGGGATAGTGGTTGACTCCCTCAATGGGGCACAAGCTATGGTCAATCATGTGCGATCTCTCAAAATGGTCGCAGTGGTCAACCCCAAAATACAATATTATTCCCACGATTACATAGTAACAGCATTAGCGTTCTAAGACAGCTGTCATATTCAAACTTTGTATCAGGATTTCAAACCACCGAGAATTATGAAATAGAATTAAAGAAAATTAAATAACAGTAACATTAACCATAACTATAACTATTGCCCTGTTTAGTCAATACAATGTAATTCACCAATCAAATGTCTCTTCTCCCTGCACTCCAATTTTACCAAGGTACCCACAGTTTGGATGCTATCTCAAATTTTCCCATTGCAGATGCATGTAAAATTAAATTTCGTATATACTATGTGTTTGTTCTGTATTTATAACTTCTGGGAGTTTTGGAGCTTCAATATTCTTCCAGTGTCTGAGAATAGTTAAGCGTGTGGCCATTAGTATGTGTGAGACTACAGTTCTGTATGGTATAGGAACCAATTCCAATTCCAAAGAGAGTATGGCCATACTAGGATGCATTGGTTTGTTAAGGGGTGATATATTAGCTATTAACCTCTCAACTAGACATGTGCAAAAGGAAAAAATTTGTTTCGTTTTGTTTCGTTTTAATTCGTTAATTAATTAATTTTGTTTAGTTAGATTCGTTAAATTTGTTTTCGGATTTCGTTTCGTTTTCGACCGAATTCGAAAAATCGGTCGCATTCGAAAATATTTCAACCGAATTCGAAAATATTTCTACCGGATTTGAAATTATTTCAACATGATTCGAAATTATTTCAACCGCATTCGAAACTATTTCAACCGGATTCGAAAATATTTCAACCGAATTCGAAAAAATTTCAACGGGATTCGATATTATTTCAATCGAACCTGATGGGGAACTTCCTCCGCAGTCTATTACATGTATAGACCCGCCCCTTCTAAAGTTCCCCATCAGGTCCGCTCAGCCAATGACTCGGTGTAAGGCTGAGGACCTGATGCGGAACATGAGAAGGGGCGGGTCTATACATGTATTACGCAGTGAAGGAAGTTCCCCATCAGGTCCACCCCCTCGGTATGTCAGACCCCGCCTACGTCATTGGCCTGAGCGGGAAACTTCCTTCACTGTGTAAATTTAAATTACACTGTGAAGGAAGTTACCCATTTAGGCCAATGACGTAGGCGGGTCCGACATACCGAGGGGGCGAAACTGATGGGGAACTTCTCTCACTTTGTAATACATGTATAGACCCGCCCCTTCTCATGTTCCGCATCAGGTCCTCAGCCTTACACCGAGTCATTGGCTGAGCGGACCTGATGGGGAACTTTAGAAGGGGCGGGTCTATACATGTAATAGACTGCGGAGGAAGTTCCCCATCAGGTCCGCTCAGGCTCAGCAAATGACGGACAGCGTTTTTTTTTTTTTTTTAATAAAGGACTTTTTCAAGGTGTTTGTGTGGGTTTTTTTACATTTTTTGACACTTTCTTCGTGAAATGGTACAATGTACCCCTTACCAATTCACATAGGGGGGGGGCAGGGATCTGGGGGTCCCCTTTGTTAAAGGGGTCTTCCAGATTCCGATAAGCCCCCTGCCCGCAGACCCCCACAACCACCGGGCAAGGGTTGTGGGGATGAGGCCCTTGTCTCCATCAACATGGGACATCCTCCCCATGTTGAGGGCATGTGGCCTGGTACGGTTCAGGAGGGAGGGGGGCGGCTCTCTCATCCCCCCCTTTTCCCCTGCGGCCGGCCAGGTTGCGTGCTCGGATAAGGGTCTGGTATGGATTTTTGGGGGGACTCCACGCCATTTTTTTTAAAATTTGGGGTGGAGTTCCCCTTAAAATCCATGCCAGATCTGAAGGGCCTGGTATGGATATTTGGGGGAACTCCACGCATTTTTTTTTTTATTTGCGGCGGGGTTCCCCTTAATATCCATTTCAGACCTGAAGGGCCTGGTAATTGAATTCTGGGGGACCCCCACGCTTTTTTTTTTTTTTTATCAATGACTTTTCTATGTATTGCTGGGAGCCGACAATTCATTAATAGCCGCGAGTGAGTTTTAAATGACTTTTTGTCCTTCAAAAATGATTTTTTTTTGCAGGGACAGTTCTAAGCACGGGAAACAAGCGCCACTTTACATGCATATTATACACACCCCCCAGGTACGAAATTTAAAGGAATATTTCACTTTTATTTTTTCATTTTAAGCATTATTAAAATCACTGCTCCCGAAAAAACGGCCGTTTTTAAAACTTATTTTTGCATTGATACATGTCCCCTGGGGCAGGACCCGGGTCCCCAAACACTTTTTAGGACAATAACTTGCATATAAGCCTTTATAATTAGCACTTTAGATTTCGAACGCTCGAGTTCATTGTATTTAATAGGGTTCTAAAGTTCACACGAACATTTTATCTGTTCGCAGGTTCTGGTGCGAACCGAACAGGGGGGTGTTTGGCTCATCCCTGATAGTAATCTGCAAAAAAATTTTTAAATGAAATAGATAGTATCTATATTCTATTCTGTTGTTCTATTGTTTTTCTAGTCTATTTTCTATTTCTTTTCTAATCTTTTCTAATTGGAATTCGAAAAATCGGTCGCATTCGAAAATATTTCAACCAAATTCGAAAATATTTCTACCGGATTCGATAATATTTCATCCGCATTCGTTAATATTTCAACCAAATTCGATAATATTTCTACCAGATTCGAAATTATTCCAACCGAATAGAAAAGATTATAATAAACCATGTTCCGACATTCGAATTCCGTATAGAATGAATTCAAATTCCAATTAGAAAAGATTAGAATAGAAATAGAAAATAGACTAGAAATAGACTAGACTAGGGAAATGGCTGCTAGTGGTTTGCAGGAGACCTGCAAAAAAATAAATATGAAATAGATGCTTATAGTCGGCAGATCTGATGAGAAAATGAAATAGATACTAATAGTCTGTAGGAGATCTGCAAAAAAATTATATCAATACTAATAGTCTGCAGGAGATCGGACGGAAACAAATAGTAATCTGCAAAAAAAAAATGAAATAGATGTTAATAGTTTGCAGGAGATCTGCTGAAGTAAAGGAAATGGCTGCTCTAAATGCAAAAAAATAAAAATAAAATAAAAATGAAATAGATGCTAATAGTCTGCAGGAGATCAGATCTCCTGCAGTATATTAACATCTATTTTTTTTTGCAGATCTCCTGCAGAATTTTAGCATCTATTTCATTTTTTTTTTTCGCATTAGAGCAGCCATTTCCTTTATTTCAGCAGATCTCCTGCAGACTGTTAGCATCTATTTCTTTTTTTTTTTTTTGCAGCTTACTATTTATTTCCATCCGATCTCCTGCAGACTATTAGCATCTATATATTTTTTTTGACTATAAGCATCTATTTCATTTGGAATATCGGAATTCGGAAATTCGGAATTCCGAATTTCCGAATTCCGAATTTTCCGAATTTCCGAAAAAAACAAACAAAAAAAAACGAATTTTTCGAATTTCCAGAATTTCTGAATTTCTTAAAAAAAAAAAAACGAAAACGAAAAAAAATTTTTTTTCGAATTTCCCGAATTTCCGAATTTCCGAAAAAAGCCAAAAAAAATAAAAATAAAAACAAAAAAAAAAATTTCGAATTTCCCGAATTTCCGAAAAAAGCAAAAAAAAACTAAAAAAACGAAAACAACTAATTTTTGGGCAGTGCACATGTCTAGAATCCATCCTTGGATCCGGTGTAATATTGAAGTCTCCACATATCACTAATAGTCCTTTCTGCACTAGCCAAACTTTTTTCATAATCCTATGAAAAAATCTAAGCTGTCTGACGTTTGGGGCATATATGTTTGCCACAGTATACGTGGTGGAGTTGATGTCACAGATCAGAATAAGAAAGTGTCCCTGTGGGTCACATATAACATCATGGAGTTGGAACAGCATTTGCTTGATATATATGGGGAAATTTGGGGTGTGTGCATCTAGGAGGCGAGCTCTGCATAAAGTGGGTCTCCTGAATGCACAGGATGTCACAATGTTGTTGCAATGCCTCTTTCCAGAGAGATCTCCTCTTGGCCGGACAGTTAAGGCCTTTAGTATTTGAGGTAAAAAAATTCACTGCCATGTATAGGTGATAATGTCACGTTTGAGTTTACAGGGTGTATCTGAACACTTACATGTGGTATCGGTGGATTCCGCAGGAGATTGCATGCGAATAGTTGGCGCATGATCAACTTTCTGTGCATGTACCTACGTACAACTCCATCATCCTGGAAGGAGTAATGATGTTTCTGGCTAACAGGGCAAAAAAAAATTAGTTCAAGAAAAACATGTAAAAAAAAACAGTGGCTGAATGCCAGGCAACAAAACTTAAATGGGTGTGACTCATAGTCACTCAAGAGGTAGTTGGGGAAATAGGAAATAAAACTCGGAACAAATAATATTTCCTCCCCAGCGGGCAAACTTGTGTAGAATCAAAGTCTCAATCCAGGTCAGTTGTGAGAGTGAGCATTTCTGGGGTCAACTGTGTGCCACTCAGGTTCTGGGCTTTTTGTGGCGTTCCTCTGATTCGGGTGAGATTGAGGGTCAGGAACTATTCCCCAGGATTGTAGCAGTGCCATTCCTTTGGCAAGGGAGTCCATAACATACTCCTTGTCGTCTTTCGTAACTATCAGTTTAGTCGGGAAGCCCCATTTATAACTTAATTTGTGGTTTCTGAGGGCCTTTGTAACAGTGTTGAGTTTTCAGCGTTTTTGAAGTGTATACTGCGATAAGTCCGCATAGAATTAGAGATTGGAGTATGGTGCTAGAATCTGCTCTTTTTGCCTTGACACCACCATTAATTTCTCCTTAGTATGATAAAAATGCAATCTGAGGATGACATCCCCAAGACGACGTGTAGGCACACGAAACGTACGTCGGAAGGTGTGCGTGCTGACGTCATCACTACGGGACAGGTACGGCGGACCGGCCGGTTGTTATGTTCTTTAAATTGTACATTGTGCAAGTGTTTTTAAACCCGTTTTAAAAATAAATTTTACATTGGGTAATGCACTTTTGAGCCTCCTCTCTCTCCTTGGGAAATCTTTGCTGTATCCACTGCCTATCAAGTGACGTTGGAACTCTGCGAAGTTTATCTGGATTTCTCTGGATCTCCCCCTGGGATTGCTGATGGGCTTATTTGTTTCTTACCTCTGGTAAGCAGCTTGATTGTTGGTGGTGGACACGGGTGTGCATGCACCGAATTTCAAACTTTTTGCGGTTCACCTCTTCACGGCTTCCCTTCATTGTTGATTTTTGATGGGACTTATTTAGGATATATTCATTTTTACAGGACACATTCATTGTTATCACTGTTGGACTTTATTTATTCAATATATGTGTGGATTCATAATTTTTGATTATTAGTCAATTCACATTAGCGCACTTGTTCTTTTTTATTCTTTTGTATACTTTATATGTTATCACATACTGTATCACAGGTGCTGCTGTATATTTATTTATGTTACTGGCTAGCGCGGTTTATTGCTTTAATTTTTTACACCATGTTTTCAGAGAGGTAGGCGGGTTTAGGGAGCCTGTGTATCCTATCGACAGTAAAGTCCAAGTCAGACAAGTCTGGCATGACTGCAGCAAACAGTTGGGCAGCATAACCGCGTAGGTCTTGTTGTTTAACAGATTCAGGGAACC
The DNA here is from genome assembly GCA_029206835.1 of Rana muscosa. Lineage (NCBI taxonomy): Eukaryota > Metazoa > Chordata > Amphibia > Anura > Ranidae > Rana > Rana muscosa. The sequence continues at coordinate 511,415,009 of CM055117.1, forward strand.
CCCTAATCTTAACGTTGTTCCTCTTAGACCTGTCCTCCATTTCCGCCATCTTAGCTCTAACAGTCTCAATGTCATCCTCTGTCTTCTCATTAGCATCAACCAAATCGTTAATTGTGGATGCATACTCCCCCATCTTGTTCTCTATGTGTGAAACTCTGTCAGCCACATGTCGCAGATCTGTACTAAATCTGTGCACACATGATACCACTGCGAGTATTGGAGTGAGCTCCTGAGGGACACCAGCATCTCCTTTAGAACTGTGTCTAAAACAGGTTTATTGTTGGTTGGGAATAGATCAATAGAGTAAGTCAGTTCCCTAGTGTCATCCCCCGATTCATTGGGAGAGCTCACCTTATGTCCAGCATCCGCGGCATCCATCCAGAATCTCACCTTCTCCGGGCTCCCAGATGAAGGAGTAGCTAGTGGGGAATGTGGGCTTTTGGGAAGACTGCTCCTTTTCAGTGTTGTCCCCTTCTGTGATGATTGCTGAGAAGCTCCGTGCAATGGCGTGGAGGATGAGCCGGCGCCATCTTTCTTGGCTTCCAGGGTGAAGAACTCAGTGAGTTTGGTAGGCCCATTCCGCTCCCTCTTGAGCAGTGTCATGCTGGCTATCGTCTCCGCGAGTATTGGGGAGATAGATCGCCGTGTTTTGGCAATGTTTAGTCGCCTGGATGAGCCGCAATGTGCCGATAAAGTACCGTTGGATCTGGAGTTCGGCTACTGCACGTCCATCTCGGTCTCCGGCTAGCTCTGCCCCCGTCAGTAAGTTGTTCATTTTAAACACTTTACATAACTCTTTAGTAACCTTCGACATGAAGGGTGTGCCCTGGTCTGTTAGCAGCTCCCGAGGAATGCCCACACGTGAAAATATAAGAGAAAGCTCTTTAGCAATACTCTTAGCTGAGGGGTTCCTTAGCGGGATTGCCTCTGGGTACCGGTGGCATAGTCCAAGACAACCAGGATATACTGGTCCCCCCTAGCGGACTTAAAGCACCCTGAATTTTTTTTTTACCAAAAATCTACAATCTTGTCCACAGCACCATGTCCCCATGTTGATGGGGACAAGGGCCTCATCCCCACAACCCTTGCCCAGTGGTTGTGGGGGTCTGCGGGTGGGGGGCTTATCGGAATCTGCAAGACCCCTTTAATAAAGGGGACCCCCAGATCCCAGCCCCCCTATGTGAATTGGTAACAGGGTACATTGTACCCCTACTATTTCACAAAGAACGTGTAAAAAATTGTAAAAAAACACACAGACACAATTGGGATAAGTCCTTTATTAAAAAAAAAAAAAAAGTATAAAAAAAAAAAAGACTCCAGCGATGGTAGTCCACTCTCGATCTCCACTCCAGTGATGTCGGTATCCTGCGATAGATGATCTCTGTTTTTTGGGGATTTTTTCAAATTTGGCGCAGGGTTCCCCTTAATATCCATATGAGACCTGAAGGACCTGGTAATTGAATTTGGGGGGACCCCTACGCATTTTTTTTTTTTTTTTTTATCAATGACTTTCAATTACTTTTCTCTGTATTGCTGGGACCGGCAATTCATTACAGCCACGAGTACTTTTAAATTACTTTTAAATGACTGGGCTATTAATATTCCTGGCTATGCACTCTTTCGGAAAGACAGGGTAAAAAGGAAAGGTGGATGGGTCTGTCTCTATGTGAGAAGTGATCTCAAAGCGAGTGTGAAAGAGGACCTGGTGGATGGAGAGTGTGATGAGTCTGAAGCATTATGGGTGGAACTGCATACAGATGTGCAAAGTTCAAAGTTAATCATTGGAGTTTGTTATAGACCACCTAATGTTACTGAGGAGGTGGAGACTCCGCTCCTTGTACAGATGGAAAGGGCTGCAAGGGCTGCAAGGGCTGGGACGGTGATAATAATGGGGGATTTTAACTACCCAGAAATTGACTGGAGTAATGGCACTGCTGGGACAGTTAAAGGGCAAAAATGTATAAACCTATTGCAGGACAATTTTATGGTCCAGTTTATTGAGGCCCCAACTAGGAATGATGCTCTGTTGGACATGGTAATCTCAAACCATGCAGAGTGTATTACTAATGTTCAGATAAAGGAACACCTGGGTAGCAGTGACCATAACATGATTTCATTTGATGTTAGCTGTAAGTAAAAATCACATACGGGAAAGATAAAAACACTTAATTTCAAGAGAGCAAATTTTCCAAGGATGAGGGCTGCTCTCCAGGACTTAGACTGGGAGGGAATATTGGCATCAATGGACACAGAACAGAAATGGTAATTCTTCAAAAAGACTGTTTGTGAACTCACTGCAAAGTATATTCCCATGGGCAATAAGTTTAAAAGGCTAAAAATAAAACCTATGTGGCTCACGGCCTAAGTTAAAAAAGCTATAAACTACAAGAAAGGAGCTTTTAAAAAATCTAAAAATGAGGGAACACTAGTGTCATTTAAATGTTACAATATAATAGAATAGAATATAACAGGATATGTAAAAAGGAAATCAAGGATGCAAAAATTCAAAACGAACGACAGATTGCAAAAGATAGTAGGACAAACCCCAAAAAATTCTTCAAATATATTAATAGTAAAAAGTTAAAGTCTGAGCTTGTAGGCCCTTTACAAAATAATCTAGAGTGGGTGACTGGGGACAAAGAGAAGGCTAATTTATTAAATACTTTCTTCAGCTCTGTGTATACAAAGGAGCATGGGGGAGCTCATGTCCAAAATGGGGGTGGTAGTGACACAGCCCCAAATCCACAATGGCTCAAAAGTGATATGGCCAGAAATATTTAGACAGAATAAAGGTGGATAAAGCACCTGGACCAGATGGCATACACCCACGGATCCTAAAAGAATTGAGCTCTGTAATTTCAAAGCCATTGTATCTAATTGGATTGGCGCAGGGCCAATTTGGTGCCTATATTTAAAAAGGGAACAAAGTCTTTTCCAAGTAACTATAGACCTTTTAGTTTATTTTATATAGTTGGGAAGATACTGGAGAGATTAATAAAAGACCACATAGATGAGTTCTTGCTGGAAAAAAATATTTTAAGCAACAGACAGCATGGATTCATGAAAGACAGAAGTTGTCAGACAAACCTGAATTCTTTTTATGAAGAGGTAAGTAAATCCTTGGACAGAGGGGTGGCGGTGGACATGGTATACTTGGATTTTGCAAAAGTGTTCGATACAGTTCCCCACACACGGCTAATGTGTAAGGTAAAGTCTACAGGATTGGAAATATCAGTTTGTAAATGGAAAGAAAACTGGATAAAAGACAGAATTCAGAGAGTAGTGGTTAATGATTCTTACTCTGGTCTAAGTCTATGGTCTAAGGTTATCAGTGGTGTACCCCAAGGTTCAATGTTGGGACCCTTACTTTTTAATATCTTTATAAATGATATTGGGTCTGAGATCAAAAGGAACATTTCTGTCTTTGCAGATGACACTAAGCTATGCAGTGGAATAACGTCCTTACAGGATGTCGCCAATTTACAAGCCAACCTCAATGCTCTGTCTAAGTGGGCGACTATGTGGCAGATGAGGTTTAATGTTGATAAAATGTAAAGTTATGCACTTGGGGGCTAAGAACATGAATGCATCATACATACTAGGGGGAGTACAACTGGGGAAATCCGTAGTGGAGAAGGATCTGGGGGTTTTGTGATATCATAAGCTCAATAATAACATGCAATGCCAAGCTGCAGTTTCCAAAGCGAGCAAAGTCCTTTCTTGTATTACGGTAAGTGAGAGAGATATAATTTTGCCCCTGTACAAATCATTATAAGACCTCATCTGGAATATGCAGTTCAGTTTTGGGCCCCAGTTCTCAAAAAGAATATTGAGGAACTGGAGAAAGTGCAGAGAAGGGCAACCAAACTGATAAGAGGCATGGAGGAGCTCAGCTACGAGGAAAGATTGGAGGAACTGAATTTATTCACTCTTGAGAAGAGGAGATTAAGGGGAGATATGATCAACATGTACAAATATATAAGGGGTCCATATAGTGAACTTGGTTTTGAGTTATTCACTTTACGGTCAACACTGAGGACAAGGGGGCACTCTTTACGTCTAGAGGAAAAGAGATTTCACCTCCAAATACGGAAAGGTTTCTTCACAGTAAGAGCTGTGAAAATGTGGAATAGACTCCCTGAAGAGGTGGTTCTGGCCAGCTCAGTAGATTGCTTTAAGAAAGGCCTGGATTCTTTCTTAAATGTACATAATATAACTGGGTACTAACATTTATAGGTAAAGTTGATCCGGGCAATATCAGATTGCCTCTCGGGGGATCAGGAAGGAATTTTTTTCCCTCCTGTAGCAAATTGGATCGTGCTCTGCTGGGGTTTTTTGCCTTCCTCTGGATCAACTGTGGGTATAGAATTAGGTATATGGGATTGCATGATATTATTATTTTATTTTATTTTTTTATGGTTGAACTGGATGGACTTTTTTCAACCTGACTAACTATGTAACTATGTAACAGTGAAAACAGCTTTTTATTATTTGCCAAAGCAGTATTTTAATAACAGACCTTATTTCCCTGTGCCCAATAATTGTTTTTCCCAAGCCGGATAGGCATTCAACTACTGCCACTCTCCTTTTATGGATTACTGGTGTGCCCCAAAAAAAGACTAAGATGAATGGGCAAAATGCACATGTGTTCCTGTACTGTCTCTCCTGACGTTGTGCCCATGCATAGCCAAGGAGAGTCCGTAGCCCTACATATGTACAGTATGCTACAACTCTAGGCACTTGTAGCTTACACAATACCTTCTTTCACTGTCAGTGGTTGATTGGAGTGGCGTGAAAGTGAAAGGAAGGTAGGAATATGTTTCCGGATAGGGCTAAATTACAGTGGACTTGTAACTTTGCCATGCATGGGCAAACCAAAGATTCATATTAGGTAAGTAATGAAAACAACATGCAGATCAAAATAAGCTTGAGCAGTAAACTAACATCCTAAAAAGTAATACTGTCAGGAAAAAACTTTTCTGCTCCTTTATGAACTTAGTATATGCTAATTTATATTCTTAAAAATACTTTAAACAGGCTTGCAATATTTATAAGTAAAAATATACATGCAAAATACATACATATGGCACATAACGATCAGAATTTTATGTTTTCTGGCATAAGCTTGTCACTTTAAAATATTCACATCCTTTAAATCTTGGCAGTAGTGACAAGATTATTTTCAGCTTGTCATTTTCATTTTAATAAACAGTTTAATGATAGTTTTCATTTTAATTGTAGAATATTATACAACATAGCCTGTGAATATTAAAGGACAGCTGTAATATGCATTGCCATTTGTTTCCCATTCAGAACACATGGTGTGTTGAAATACTGCCAAACAAAAAAAATAAAAATAATTGAGAATTAAAAAAAGCAGAAAAAGGCTGATCTTCAATTAACCATTCTGTTTCCAGTTTATTACTCTGTTTCCACAGTATTTAAACTAACAACTAAATACAAAGTTGAAATACATAAATATGTGTTTTGTTATACCAGCACAGCATTTGCATATTTATCCAGATAGAATTTTGATCTACTAAGCATAGCCATGTTCCCTGTTTGATTTGATAGTAAAGAGCACAATGATGAGACCATACTTGTGCCCTCCTTTCCTGTAACCCTGTTCACATGTATGTTCTGAAATGCTATAGAGCAGTGATGGCGAACCTTGACACCAAAGATATTTTGGAACTACATTTCCCATGATGCTCATGCGCTCTGCAGTGTAGTTGAACTGCTATAGAGATTTTAAATGAATATATAACTGGATTGTAGGGAGTTTTTATATCTATCTGAAGTCCAACTTTATTACAGATACTCCTCGTTTAACCACTTCATTACCAGGCACTTATACACCTTCCTGCCCAAGCCAATTTTCAGCTTTCAGCGCTGTCTCAATTTGAATGAAAATTGCGCAGTCATGCTGCACTGTACCCAAACAATTTTTTTATCATTTTGTTCCCACAAATAGAGCTTTCTTTTGGTGGTATTTGATAGCCTCTGCGATTTTTATTTTTTGCATAACAAATAAAAAAGAGTGAAAATTTTGAAAAAAAATACGTTTTTCTTTGTTTCTGTTAATTTTTTTTTGTAAATAAGTACCTTTTCTACTTCAATGACAGGCACTAATAAGGCGGCACTAACGGGCACTGATAAGGCGACACTGATGGGCACCGATGAGGTGGCACCAATGAGGTGGCACCGATGAGGTGGCACCGATGAGGTGGCACTGATGATGGGCACTGATGATGGGCGGCACTGATAGGCGGCACTGATGGGCACTGATATGTGGCACTGGTATGCGGCACTGATGGGCACTCATAGGCGGCACTGATGGGCACTCATAGACGGCACTGATGGGCACTCATAGGCGGCACTGATGGATACTTATGGGTGGCACTGATAGGTGGCACGGACGGGCACTGATAGGTGGGCACTTTTGGGCACAGATGGGCATGGGTGGGCACTGATAGGTGGCACTGATGGACACTGGTAGGTGGCACTGATGACTGGTGGCTGGCATTGCTGGGCATCATGCATTTTTGGTTGTGCCATGATGGTGCCAATGGGCACTGATGGTGCCAATCAGTGCCCATTTGTGGGCACTGATTGGCATATGTTTTTTATGTTTTTGTACATGTGGATGGCCATGGGGGACTTACCTGGCCATCCACATGCTTGGGGCTTCCCTGGTGGTCCTGGGGGGCTTCCCTGGTGGTCCAGTGTGGGTATCCGAGGGGGGGCTGCGCTGATAAACAATCAGCGCGAACCCCCCCTGTCAGGAGAGCCGCCGATCGGCTCTCCTCTACTCGCGTCTTTCAGACGCGAGTGAGGAAGAGCCGATCAACGGCTCTTCCTGTTTACATCGTGATCAGCCGTGATTGGACACGGCTGATCACGTGGTAAAAAGCCTCCGCCGGAGGCTCTTTACCGAGATCAGTGCAGCGGTGTGTCAGACTGACACACCGCTCCACCGATCGCCGCGATGCGCGCCCCCCCCGGGCGCGCGGCGGCTGTTATCCTGCAGGACGTCATATGACGTCCAGTGTGGATAACACAACCACTTCCCGGACGTCAATCTGCTATTGACTGGGCGGGAAGTGGTTAACGATTTACCTGTTTAACAACCACTCAGACTTATGGACAGCTCTCCACACCCAAACGACGCGCTATACATCATTGTATTATACAGTACAGTACAGAATTTTCATTTGTGTTCTGTACTTATGCAAATTAAAACAACGTTATTGAGCTGGAGTTTTGTGTTTATACCTTTTTTTCACAATACAGTACAGTATAGTAATTAAGAATGCTTAAAATATTGATTACTTGTGGCTCCTCGTTTAATGACCAACTTGTTTAATGACCTGGTCGTTGGAACGGAACCTGGTCGTTAATTGAGGAGTACCTGTAAAACCGATTGAAAGTTTTAGTAATTATTTTTCTCCCTCTCCCTCCTATTCTTTTTATGTTAGCTATCAAAAAAAAAAAAAAAAAAGATAAAAGGCCTCATTGTAAATATTTTTCTATGTTACCCATTGAAAGGAATATTTGCAAACTTTTTTTTGCATTTTTACCACTTTAAGGGCCAGTTCACACCAGACGCAGTTCCGTTCAGTTTCGTGCGCATTTTTTCAGCACTAAAAATGCATGCACAGTGTTTTCCATGTATTCCATTGGCTCTTGTTGGCTCTAGTTCACACCATGCAGTCAGTTTCCGGTGCAGAAACTGACCAGAAACTGACTGCATGGTGTGAACTAGAGCCAACTAGAGCCATTGGAATACATGGAAAATACTGTGCATGCATTTTGTGCAGAAAAAAAGCACACAGAACTGAACGGAACTGTGTCTGGTGTGAACTGGCCCTTAGGGTGTTTCTATCATGCCTTAAACCAAAGTCCCTCTTGTTAACCACTTGCTTACTGGGTACTTAAACCCCCCTCCTGCCCAGACCAATTTTCAGCTTTCAGCGCTCTCACTCTTTGAATGACAATTGCGCAGTCATACAACACTGTACCCAAATGAAAGTTTTATCATTTTTTTCCCACAAATAGAGCTTTCTTTTGGTGGTATTTGATCACCTCTGCGGTTCTTATTTGTTGTTAATTTTTTTTTTAAAGACCGAATTAAAAAATACAAATAAAAAAACGTTTTATACTTTGTTATAAAATTTTGCAAACAGGTAATTTTTCTCCTTCATTAATGTACGCTGATGAGGCTGCACTGATGGGCACGGATAGGCTGCACTGATGGGCACTGATGGGCTGCACTGATGGGCTGCACTGGTGGGCACCAATAAGGCGGCACTGGTGGGCACTGATAGGCAGGACTGGTGGGCACTGATAGGCGGAACTGGTGGGCACTGAGAGGCGGCATTGGTGGGCACTGAGAGGTGACACTGAGAGGTGGAACTGATGGGTGGCACTGAAGAGCATTGATAGGTGGCACTGAGAATTGGCACTAATAGGTGGCACTGATAGGTAGCACTGATAGCTGGCAGTGATGGGCACTGATAGGTAGCAGTGATGGGCACTGATGGGTGGCAATGATGGGCACTGATCAGCACTGGTAGGTGAGACTGATAGGCAGCACTGCTTGGTGGCACTGATGAGGCACTAATTGGCACCACTGGTGGGCATTGATAGGTGGCACTGGTGGTCACTGGTGGTCACTGGCAGGAGCACTGGCAGGGGGCACTGGCAGGCGGTACTGGTGGGCACTGATGAGGCGGATATGCCTTTTCTACTGGGGACCGATGTCCCTTACACAAAAGCCGGTGATCGGCTTTTTTTTCTCCTCACGCTGTCAGTGTGAGGAGAAAAAAAATTATTACGGAGCTTTGTTTACATCACGTAATCAGCTGTCATTGGCTGACAGCTGATCATGTGGTATAGGGCTGGGACCGGCCCCTTACTCGGATCTGTGATCACCCGAGTCTCAGTGACTCGGTGATTATAGCGCGCCGCGTGCGCCCTGCACGGGGCAGGTGCAAAGGGGAGCATGTCTATTGACGGCCTCCCGGAAATTCAGGTCCGCGCTGTAGCTGTCATTTGGCTATACCGTGGACGGCAAGTGGTTAAAGTGATACTAAAGCTAAAAATGTTTTTACCTTAATGCATTCCTTAAGGCTACATATAAGGTAGCATGTATTAACCTTATGTAATGATAACTGTTGTTTATTGTTTATTTCACGTTAGCATGTTAAGACTTGACATCCCGGCAAGATGTTGATGCTCCTTGATACCTGACCCCCAAGACAATTCAGGCAATCCCCAACCAACCAAACGGAAGCCTCTCTCTTCCCTACAAGTGCAAAACTGTTTTTTTCCCTCTTGGGTTTGAGCATATCTCTCTCCCTCACCAGCTGACCCCTCTAGCACAGCTGACACCCTCTAGGCCTTTTATTCCAAGTACTTCTGATTATCAGAGATACCTCCTTTTTCCGCTCTCTTTTTTTTTACCCACCCCATCCCACATTCCCTCTTCCACTGGCCCCCCCGGTGGGCACACTGGGTGCACCTGATCGCTTCTCTCTCCCTGCCTTTAATTTCCCACCATCCCACCGCCTCCTGACCTTTTTCCATCTCCAACACTGTTTGGAAACTTATCTCGCTCAATGTCAAGAACTGCTCAACTTAACAGGCCACCAAATCAAGCAAGCTTACATTTTTCACAGCAAAACTATTCCATGAATTTAGTTACAAAAGTAGATGGTACTTAGCACATGCCTCACAGGCCAAAAATGCCACACACACATTAGAACATATACAGAACTCCACAAACTCACCAGACAAGATTGTACTACAAACAGCTATATGATCTCCATGGACTCCAGGACTCACACACACCCTCACAGCACTGACTAACTAGGATAAAAACTTCCCTGGTCCACCTAAACTCTTTAATAGCACCTCTAAATTGCTAGAACAACCCTTTACCCCAGAGAAGGTCAAACTTACGATTTTGCAACTTAAAGCTGGAAAGAGCCAGGCCCTGATGGCTTCACTCCCCACTATTATAATACCTTTACCGACACCCTAATCCTGAAATTTCTTGCAGCATCTGATCCTTCAGACCAAACCTCTCACCCCATGGGCACCTGTTGGAATCTCACCTTTTGGTCATTCCAAAGAAAGGCAAAGACCCAGCCCAATGCTCAAGCTATCATCCAATCTCACTATTAAATGTGAATATAAAAATCCACACCGATAGCTAATTTTTCACATTATGTTTTCCTCTTTCTTATGTTACATACTTGTGGATCTCACTGTATCTTATTGGAGGTGACAGTTCCTTGATGTCTCCCCTTCCCTTGGCCGCTGTCTTCAGAATATTTGTGGCTTGGTTCCCTGGAGTGAGGGTGAGTACTAGCTTGGGGTGGGTCCTTTCCCTCCCTCTGACCTGTATAAATGACTGGCACTAAAACCATTGTTGTTATGGGTTGTCTCACACAATGTCCAGGGTTTAAACTTCCCTATCAAGCGCAAGAAATCGCTACAATTTTATAACTCTCTGAAGGCGGACGTAGTCTTTCTACAGGAAACCCATTTACCCACATTTTATAAACCACCCATAAACGTTATCCTTTATTCTAATTGGCTAACGTGATCGATAAAATCGGGGAGGGTAGCTATTTTGTTCGCTATTTGTACCTCTTTCACATTGCTGGAAGAGATTGCAGATCCAGAGGGGAGAGTTCTGTTGGTGAAGTGCCATGTTGGATCTGCGTTATTTTCCTTAATGTCATACTATGCTCCAAATCAGGGTCAGACGGCTTTTTTTGTGAGTATGTTCCGACAACTGGGCCCACACCTGGCATGTTCTATAGTATGCGGGGGTGATTCAAATATAGCTTCGGATCAGTGCTTGGATAAGTCCAAACCCATGGAGGTTCATTATTGACAACCCTCTAAGGTGGGTTTGTGTATTCAAAACCCATTCATTCTTATTGATATCTGGCAAGAAAAACATCCCACCGCTCAGAACTACACACTTTTCTCACACCCACATCAAGTCTATTCCAGGATAGATCATATTTTTACCTCCCCTGTGCTGATTTTAATGACTCATAAGAGAGAAGGCATGGTCTGATCATTCCTTGATCCTGCTTGCTTTTATGTGTGCCCACCTTACTTGAAGAATCAATCTTGAGCAATCCGATTAGGTCCATAAAAATTCAAAGGTATATTCAGAAATGCTTCCAACTTAATGTTACTGTAGACCTATCCCCGTGATGGTTTGGGCTGCCCACAAGGTGACTATTAGAGGTAAACTTATTCAGATAGTGGTGCAGATTAGGTGCAGCTTACGGCGGGTAGACATTATGTTGAATTACAATCTCTGCGGTGGGCCCATTAATTACACCCCTCTAAGGATCTTTGCGCTTGCATTGAAACAACTAGACTCTCTTTAAATTTATCTTTGGCCACTCAAGCCAAAAAGAGTATCCAAAGGTTTTCCTCTAAATTTTATATGCAATGGGATAAAATCAGACCCATGTTAGCTTCTAAGTTGACCCCTAAAATTAAACAAGCTAACCTCCCTGAACTCAGAAGCTTTTCAGGAACTTATACACAGGATCCAGAAGAATTCTGTCATAGTTCCATACCTTTTACTCAGATCTTTATCTGGTCGATGTAACAGTACTTTCATCACATTTGGCTGGTTTCTTTAATGCGGTGAGGGAAGGACAGTCACCGATCCCAGACATGAACTCTGCATTTATCTCAATTATTCCTAAGCCCAGAGAGGATCCGTGAGAAGTGGAGCATTATAGGCCCATCTCCCTGATTAATAATGATCTGAAACTGCTCACCAAGGTTCTCTCAAATAGGCTCGCTTCCTCTATAAACACTTATATTCCGAAAAATCAAGTGGACTTTGTCCCCGGCCAGCAGGGACTGGATCAGATAAGATGGGCGATTAGTATAGTCTCATTGCTATGCTACAGTTGGGCGGGGGGGGGGGCTGCCCCCTTTCGCCCTTGATTTTTGCAATTGCTATTGAAACCTTGGCATTAGCAATTAAGGCTAATCCTAATATTCAAGGTGTGGCATGTGACCCTCAAATCCACAAATGTGCAATTTTTGCAGGCGACCTCTTACTTTTCGCTACGTCGTCAGCAGTTTCCCTTCCTAATGTTATGAGACTGTTGACGGAGTTTGGTGAAATTTCGGGTCTCAGGGTTAACTCTTCTAAACCGGTGGCCTTAAATGTTTCAGAATCTCCATCATTGTGGTCCTCGCTTTGCAAACCCTTCTTATTTCAGTGGCAGACTGACAACATCTTGTATCTTGGTTTACGCTTGACTCCTTCTATTGATCGCTTGTATCCTGTCAATTACCCCTTTTTGTATAAGAAACTGTTGGACGATCTGCAGCATTGGGAGGTATATGATCTATCTTGGAGAGGGCGGATTCATTCAGTTAAAATGACCTTGCTCCCTTGACTTCTCTACTATATCTGATCACTACCCATAGCAATTAATTATTCTGAAAATTATGTGGTGTATATATGGGGAGGTAAAGGGTACAGATTCTCAAAAAAAATTGTTTCTACCCAAAACCAAGAGTGGCCTGGGTTTGCCCTCTTTGCAAATCTATAATCAAGCAGCCCGGTTCGCTCAATTTTCTGTAGTGTACTCGTGGGGTGAGAAGCCGGATTGGGTTTATATTGAACAACAGACTGCATCAATGTTTACATTAGAATATTTACTGTGGCAACTAGGAATGAGCCGAACACCCCCCCCCCGGTTCGGTTCGCACCAGAACCTCCGAACGGACCAAAAGTTTGCGCGAACGTTAGAACGCTATTAAATACAATGGACGTGAACGTTCAAAATATAAAGTGCTAATTGTAATGGCTAATATGCATGTTATTGTCCTAAAAAGGGTTTGGGGACCTGGGTTCTGCCCCAGGGGACATATATCAATGCAAAAAGAAGTTTTAAAAACGGACGTTTTTTATGGAGCAGTCATTTTAATGGTGCATGAAGTGAAAAAAAAAAAAGTGAAATATTCCTTTAAATATCGTACCTGGGGGGGGGGGGGGTGTCTAAAGTATGCCTGTGAAGTGGCATGTGTTTCCCGTGTTTAGAACTGTCCCTGCACAAAATGACATTTGTAAAGGAAAAAAAGCCATTTAAAACTGCTTGCGGCTTTAATGTCATGTCTTGTCCTGGCAATATGGATGAAAATCTTTGAGAAAAATGGCATGGCTACCCCATCACCCCCCCCCCCCACCCCAGCCCATTACCAGCCCCTTTGGGTCTTGTATGGATATTAAGGGGAACCCTGCACTCAAAATAAAACCCTATACCTAAAACCCTATATACTCTGAACAGCAGTGCAAACAAGACAGGGACTGTAGGTTTGTTCTTAAGTAGAATCTGTTTGTAATTTGGAACAGGTACATTTTTAAGTGTAGCTGCAGCCAAAAACTCTATTTTTAAGCTTTTTGGAGAACATAGGGAAGGGTTATCACCCCTGTAACATTTGTTTTGCTGTCTGTGCACCTGTTCAGAACATTTCACCTCACTTTCCGTCCCAATGACAAATGTTTTTGGAAAAGTGGGTTTTTTATTGAAACAAGGATTGGTGATAAAGCATCAGTAGGGAGGAGACACCTTTTTCCCATATTAACTCTTACAGGAGAGAATTTCCCTTCCTAGGGGTAGATTTCCTCTCAGTTCCTGTTGTCTTCTTCCGTTTGCAAGTAGGAGTCGTTTGTAAGTTGGATGTTTGAAAGTAGGGGCCTGCTGTATATACTCTGCTGAAATTTGCCCCTTAGATGTTGGTGTTGCCACAACACTGTGAGCCCTCACAGTTACTCTTGGTGGGTGCTGGAATGCCCTGCTGTGAACTATTATATCAGGAATTGTAATTACATGCCATTGTTGAACAGTGGTAGGAAAAATTGGGCCTTTGGTGGTGGTGCTGGTGCTACAACACTGTAAGCCCTCACAGTTACTCTTGGTGGGCGCATGAATGGGCCCTGTTGTAAATTTTTTGATCAAGAATTGTAATTACATGCCCCTGTTGAACAGGGGCAGAAAAATTGGGCCTTAGGCACTGGTGCCACAACACTGCAACCCCTCACAGATACTGTACTTGGAGCACAGCAATGAGCCCTGTTGCAAAGTATTGCATCAAAAATTTTAATTACACGCCCCTGTTAAACAGGGGCTGAAAAATTGGGCCTTAGGCACTGGTGCCACAACACTGCAACCCCTCAAAGATACTGTACTTGGAGCACAGCAATGAGCCCTGTTGCAAAGTATTGCATCAAAAATTTTAATTACACGCCCCTGTTAAACAGGGGCTGAAATATTGGGCCTTAGGCACTGGTGCTGGTGCCACGACACTGCAACTTTTCCCAGATACTCTAGTTGGAGTGCAGGAATGAGCCCTGCTGCAAAGCATTACATAAAAATTTTTAATTAAATGCCCCTGTTAAAAAGGGGCTGAAAAATTTGGCCTTAGCCACTGGTGGCGGCACCCAGAAACAAAAATGTTCTTCCAAGCTATCATCAGGAATCGGATCATTGAAGAGGAAGAGGATAGTCAGTCAACATAACAGGACAGTCACTCAGCATCAGCATAGGCAGTCTTGAAGGGATGTGACATTTCAAAATAAATTATTCTGTTACATCAGCTTCAGGTTCTTGGTAGCTGGTGGTGATCCAAGACTGGTTCATCTTTATGAAGGTCAGTCGATCAACCGAGTCGGTGGACAAGCGCACCCTGTAAACGGTGACAAAGCCTCCAGCAGCACTGAATGTGCGTTCCGAAAGAACGCTGGATGCAGGACAGGTCAGTAGCTCAATTGCATACTGTGCAAGCTCTGGCCAGTGATCCATCCTCAAGACCAAGTAAGCCAGAGGATTTTCGGGGGGAAAGGTGTCCAAGTCTGACCTTGCCCCTAGGTATTCCTGCACCATGTATATTGTGCTGGCGATGGTTGCTGGAACCGATCATACCTTGGGGCTGCGGACTAAAAAATTGTCTGAACACATCCTGCCTGTGGCCAATTATGGCTCTCCTCGCTGCCGGCGCTGTGATTCGCCAAGCATGTGGGGTCACAGTGCATGCTTGGCCAATCACAGCGCCGGCAATGCACTGCGATGGCGCAGTGCATTGTGGGCCGTTCGCGTCACACGAATTTGGCGCGAACGGCCCACAAAGTTCTGGTTTCGCCGAACAGGCGAACAGGCGATGTTCGAGTCGAACATGCGTTCGTCTCGAACACCGAGCTCATCCCTAGTGGCAACACCCAAAGCATTGCCCGCCTATTCTGGCTCCGACTTTTTCTAACTCCCTGGTGGTCTTAAATAAAATGTGAAATACTCTGACGCTGATCTTGTCTCCTAAACCCTTGGTGTATCTCTTCATCGATAATCCTGCATTTCCATGGTCATGCATGAACGTGAACCTTCGCAAAGGATTAATTAACAGAAACGTCAAAGACAAAATACAAACTTTGATGCTGATGGTATTGCACGGCAACATGTCTTCACGCCACGTCACCCACCCTATCAGATAGATGCTGGAGATGTCTCTCAGGAAGAGGCATACACTTACATATAAAAATCAAAACCAGATGCACTAGAAGATTGAGTTACAGTAACAGAAAATATGTTAAGAAACAGTAGCTAGCACTGAAATGCTAGACAACATAGATAATAATAAAAACGACAAAAGTGCAGCGCTTGAGAACAGATCAACAGTCCTGAAATGGTGATATATAGTCTTTATATGGAATCAAAACAGTAATGAATTGGACCAAAGAGCATCCATAAGAAAGCCTTCACCAACACCCATTCACACTCCCTCTTACCGCTATGTATGGACCCCCATGACAGAGGTCAATCAGGTCAGTTCGAAACAGTCAGCTGTAGTGGGGTCTTGGAGGGATGTCTCCTAATGCTCTTACAGGATAAATCCACTGCCCCAAATCTGTTGGTTACTCACATCCATATTACAAGGAATAAAAGTGCATATCATAGTGCAGTATATTCCAAAGAAGGTTTATTAAAGGTTGTAAAATATTGCACTCAAATAATACAGGAAAATTGTAGGCATTGATTAGATCTGCAGATCGTTTCCAACCAACAAAATGGCCTCCGCGTCCCAGTGCACAATGTAGTCAGGCGTCCAAATAATGCGTGTGGTCATGCTCCAAAATCTGCCCTTTCTGGACACCTCTTGATAAAAAAAATCACTGACTATGAGATCCCCTACAGCCCTGATTTCTTCCTACTTCATCATACTGAAATACCTCCCACCAAGAACAAGCCTCTGCTTATATACTTATTAAACACAAGCAAAACACTCATCCCAAGACTGAAGTACCTGAGAATTCAAACTGGTTCTGTAGAATTGACCTGATGGAGGAGGTGAAGGAACTAGAAACCATGTATTCCCATGTAAAAACCTAAACTAGATGGTTCCTTTTCAAAGCTTCAGATCTGTACAAGCACCAATGCCACCATCAATCACCCAAAATTAGCCCCTCCTTCTAAAAGCGATATAATATCCTCGTCAAAACTTTGAATTGTGATCCCACAGAGGCCTACACCGCCCCCCCCCCCAGTGGAAACCTGGTTCCATCCTAAACCCACCCCACTTTTTGTTAACATTCTCTCTGTTTGCTTCCTCTCCCAATTCTGTGTTACTCCCCCATACTCAATAAAGCCTCTAATGGCACTAAGTTGTGCCATCCCCTCCCCCACCTCCTCCACACACACATACATATGGTCAGTATAACTCCTTGCCACCCAGATAGTCCTGGGAAAATGACAAATCCTTCTACCTATCTGGTCTCTCCACCCTCAACCCCATCACCTACCCGGGTAGCAAGACAAAACGTTTTCAAACCAATAATAACGAGGAGCACAAAGAGGTGATATTTGTTTGTTTATTGTTCTTTCTTCTTTTTCATATACAAAATTTGGAATACATTCTTGCATACATTAGTCAGATCATGATCTTCCTTAATTATTTATAGAGAATTTGGATATGGGTTATATTAATATGTCCACTTTAACTTTTAGTCATATCATTACAGCATACTGTATTAATCCTACTGGGCAATTTACTGGCAAGTTACATTTTACTAGACACTATATTTTTTTATTGGGCGCATGCTAAGACAGAGTAGTCTTTATGGGAACACTTGGGAGTTGCACCAGTTTGAAAGTGGTTTTCCTGTATGCTCAGAATGTCTGCTTTGCATTTACTCACCTCTGACCACATAGAGAGGCGTTTCGTTGGATGATCTAGGCCCCTAGCATTATGGGAAAGGCATTTGATTGTCATGGTGTGTATTCCATTAGATGCGGTTTGGATTCAAGTGCGTTACTTACTTTTGTTGTCAGGGAGCAGGTAGTGCGTCTCCTCGCTTGTATTGTAATGGGCATCAGATCAGACCAGGCGTGGACACTCCTGTTGACCCACGTTATGGTGGCATGATGGTTCCGATGAAGAGGTTGTGGAGGTGGAGAGTAGTTCATCCAATGTTAATTTCTGGGTACTGTAGCTTTACTCACGTACCATGTACCGAACAAAAGAAAGGAAAACAAAGAACAAAACGAAACTAAAGTTAATACAACTGTTAATGTAGAAGCTGTAAAAAGAGGATCTATTAGAAGATCCGAGTACAGATCATGCTGCATGTTTCGATCTTGTGCGTAATGGTAAGGAAACATTCCAAACCATGACCTGTGGAATTGCTGTGGTTTAAATGATGCTTGATGTATTCCGGAGCCTCCATTATTACGTTGATTTAAGGAGCGCTTGTGTGACACAATCTGCCATTCCGGTTCTGGTGGATCCATTGGTTAATAACTGAAGAAGCATGCAAAGTTTTAGGAATGAAACCAAAAAAGTGTAGCGCTAATCAAATGATATAGTGCACATAATAATGAATGAACATAGTGCCAAAAATATAATAATACACCAATAACAATATAAGCAATAGTGCACAAATGAAGCAAAAAAGAAGCAAAAACTGTCTGTAAATAAGTTGAAAGAATGGTGCACCAAAGGACAACTGAATGTCTGTATGGTGATAAGTAAAAGATCAAAATTGATGATAACTTCAAATATAAAATGGTGAGGTGAAAACTCAATGAAGTGAATAAATCCGCCACCAGTAGGTCAGGGGCGTACCTAGAGCATTTGGCACCCGGGGCGGATCCAATATTTGGCCCCCCCACGTTAAAATGTAAAAACACCCCACTGTGCCCCCTGCATACCTCTGCATCCTTCAATATCTCTTTGTTACTACTGTGTACCCCCTCTCCACAACTGCACCTCTGGACCCCTTTACATTACACAGCTGCCTGCACCCCTTTACATTACACAGCCCCCTGCACCTCTGGACCCCTTTACATTACACAGCCCCCTGCACCTCTGGACCCCTTTACATTACACAGCACCCTGCACCCCTTTACATTACACAGCCCCCTGCACCTCTGGACCCCTTTACATTACACAGCACCCTGCACCTCTGCACCCCTTTACATTACACAGCCCCCTGCATCTCTGGACTCCTTTACATTACACAGCACCCTGAACGTCTGCACCCCTTTACATTACACAGCCCCCTGCACCTCTGCACCACTTTAAATTACACAGCCACCTACACCTCTGGACCCCTTTACATTACACAGCACCCTGCACCCCTTTACATTACACAGCCCCCTGCACCTCTGCACCCCTTTAAATTACACAGCCCCCTGCACCTCTGGACCCATTTACATTACACAGCACCCTGCACCCCTTTACATTACACAGCACCCTGCACCTCTGGACCCCTTTACATTCCACAGCACCCTGCACCTCTGCATCCCTTTACATTACACAGCCCCCTGCACCTCTGGACCCCTTTACATTACACAGCACCCTGCACCTCTGCATCCCTTTACATTACACAGCACCCTGCACCTCTGGACCCCTTTACATTCCATAGCATCCTGCACCTCTGCGTCACTTTACATTACACAGCACCCTGCCCCTCTGGACCCCTTTACATTACACATCCCCCTGCACCCTTTTACCTTACACAGCACCCTGCACCTCTGGACCCCTTTACATTACACAGCACCCTGCATCACTGGACCCCTTTACATTACACAACACCCTGCATCACTGGACCCCTTTACATTACACAGCACCCTGCACCTCTGGACCACTTTACATTACACAGCACCCTGCATCACTGGACCCCTTTTCATTACACAGCACCCTGCATCACTGGACCCCTTTACATTACACAGCACCCTGCACCTCTGGACCCCTTTACATTACACAGCACCCTGCACCTCTGGACCCCTTTACATTACACAGCATCCTGCACATCTGCGTCCCTTTACATTACACAGCACCCTGCACCTCTGGACCCCTTTACATTACACAGCACCCTGCATCACTGGACCCCTTTACATTATACAGCACCCTGCACCTCTGGACCCCTTTACATTACACAGCACCCTGCACCTCTGGACCCCTTTACATTACACAGCACCCTGCATCACTGGACCCCTTTACATTACACAGCCCCCTGCACCTCTGGACGACTTGACATTACACAGCCCCCCTCACTTCTGGACCCCTTGACATTGCACAGCCCCCCACACTTCTAGACCCCTTGACATTACACAGCCCCCCGCACCTCTGGACCCCTTGACATTACACAGCACCGTGCACCTCTGGACCCTTTTACATTACACAGCACCCCACAGCTCTGGACCCCCTGCATGTTACACAGACCCCCTTTAGTGCAGACCCCCCTCAGTGCAGACCCCCCAGTGAAAACCCCCCCTCAGTGCAAACCCCCCTCAATGCAGACCCCCCTGTGCAAACCCCCCCTCAATGCAAACCTCCCCCCCTCAGTGCAAACCCCCCCCTCAGTGCAAACCCCCCTCAATCAAACCCCCCTTCAGTGCAGACCCCCCCGTGCAAACCCCCCTCAATGCAAACCCCCCTCAGAGCAAACCTCCCCCCTCAGTGCAGACCCCCCAGAGCAAACCCCCCTCAATGCAGACCCCCCGTGCAAACCCCCCTCAGTGCAAACCTCCCCCCCTCAGTGCAACCCCCCCTCAGTGCAGACCCCCGTGCAAACCCCCCTCAGTGCAGCCCCCCCGTGCAAACCCCCCTCAATGCAGACCCCCCGTATAAACCCCCCCTCAGTGCAAACCTCCCCCCTCAGTGCAAACCCCCCTCAATCAAACCCCCCCTCAGTGCAGACCCCCCCATGCAAACCCCCCTCAGTGCAGACCCCCCTGTGCAAACCCCCCCTCAGTGCAAACCCCCCTCCCATTCAGTACCTCAGATCAGCGCGCGGCAGCACATGCACAGAAGGTCCCCTCCCCCTCTGTACACATAAACAGAAAGGAGGGGGAGGCGGCTTCACTCGGCTGTGCCTGTGTTCTGTGAGAAGTGCCGAACCCCGCTCATCGGGACAGCTCAGCCGTGGCTGTGAGAGGAGGGTATGGATGGTGCAGCAATGTCACCCCCACTCCCCCTTTGTATCGCAATATCTGCCTGTGCCTGGAGTCTCAGTGCAGGCAGCTCTTATTTGATGGAGCGGCGGCGGCGCTGTCACCGCTTAAGTCACAGAGGGGGGGGGGCGCCGGCCTGACACCCCCCAGTGTGTGGCACCCCGGTGCGGCCCGCCCCCCACTTAGTACGCCTCTGCAGTAGGTAGAAGGCTTACCGGAACGTTTGAACCCGAAAGAACATACGTTCAGTGGGTCAAACAGGCTTTGTGTGGAATGGCCACTAGGAACAGGATTATCAGTTGCGCTCCAAACAGATGGACAGATAGATTAAACCGCTGAGGGGAGGCTATCCTTGTGGAATGTTCTCATAAAGAGCGATGGTCCAGGTGATCCCAAAGTGGTATAGCAAGATGTGAATCAGCAAATTGAAGGAAAAAGAGGGCACATAGCGTAATACTGTATGAATAGGAAGCTTTAATGTAGTAGGAACACTTACATTGTGGAAGACAAATAGCGTTTTTAAAAGTACTTGTGGCAACAGTGGAGTCCTCGGGAGGACTGGACTGGACTTTACGACCATGTTGGAAATCGGTCGCCACACCACCCCCACTAGACACTATTTTATTATTTTTAATTTTGGGGAAGATATTACTGACATGTTGCATGCTGCTGGATATGGTCAATGACATTCTATTTTCATGTCTTTTCCTCTTAAATATTAAAACCTTATAGGGAATTTCACTCACTACTAGACATATGCACACTGAAATATTTTGTTTCGGAAATTTCTATTCCGTCCAAAAAATGTATTTATTTAGATTCGTTTTTTATTTATGTAGTTTTGTTAAAAAATGCATTCGTCCGAACATCCGAATTAATTAAGGTAGAATCTGTCAATTGAAGGCTTATGGTGTCTGTCGGATGTTCTAAGACGATTTGACAAAGCAGCTAAACTGTACGACACCTTGATCGGTAATTTCCGGTCAAATGCTCCGCCTACAAGCTATAGTAGAATTTTAATGTTGTTTGACTAGTAATAATTATAATTATTAATTATTATTACTATTCAAACAACATACTAATTCTTCTATAGTATATGGGCGGAGCATTTGACCGTAAATGTCTGCTCGCGGTGATCGTATGTTGTTAGCTGCTTCATCGAATCTTCATGTCTCTATCATTTTTAATATTTTCTCTCTATGTCTAATAAACTTGGACTAATAGAGTTAGGTTAGGCACATTTAATCGCAGGTTCGATAAACACAGATCGCTATTGTCACCGTCATGTCGAATCTTCTATTTATCAAACTGTTGTCGCAACGATATGAAAATAAAGATTTTTTTATTTCGGATCTTTTGGATTTCGGATTCTGCGCGTTCGTTGACGTTTAATAAAACAAACACGAAAATCCCTGAAATTCGGACGAAAATGCATTTGGATGTCTACTCACTACTGCTTACAAAACACATTTTTACTCAAAATACGGAGTTCTTTTTCAAAAATCTTTCTATTATATATCCATCAAATATATATGTCCTGGTCATGGCAGTGAGCCTGACTTTGCTTAGTGATGATCAACAAAATTGCTGACCCCTTTTTCTCTTGGTCACTTACTAGGTTATTCTTAACAAGACTAAAAAGAAACCAGCTATTGATATTATATTGCAATACTGTTGCGCTATTGTAATCTTGCATACTAGGCTGTTAAGATATGTAGTATCAAATTCATTTAAAAAAAATAAAAGTGATAGGTTTAAAAAAATAGTACAATAAAATGCCAAGTCAAATATTATTGACAAACAGTAAAAAAAAAAACAAAACTTTATTCCTATATTCATATTCAGGTTTACAACACTATAGCCACTCGGTCAAAGTCAGTGGATAAACCCCCCAATGAACTAATATTGCTTTATATGCCAATAATAATATGTAGCATGTGATACTTTCCAAAGTTTGACTAATGAAGTCTAATATTGCTTAAAATGTTGTTGTGTGTATGGTTTTAATCTCATCAAGCATAATGAGAAAAAATC
This sequence comes from Rana muscosa, assembly GCA_029206835.1. Lineage (NCBI taxonomy): Eukaryota > Metazoa > Chordata > Amphibia > Anura > Ranidae > Rana > Rana muscosa. The sequence goes on from CM055117.1 coordinate 511,437,547, forward strand.
AACAATGGGCATCTGAGATAATTTTAATCTAAACTCCTGAATTTATATTGTAACGGTACACCTGTAGGGGCTTTTGGATATTGTCGTCCTACCTGTTACCTCTTTATTGAGGGATTTTGAACTTGGATAGGGTAAGGGAAATTATGGGATGCCCAGAATCAATAGTAAAATTAATTAAGTGATTGCAGGAACCTCTATTTACTCTTCTAGAGCTCCAGCCTCCTCCAACACAATGCTTATTTGCAGACTGTTTCTCTCTCTCCTGTATAATACTTGGTTCCTGGTACAGCTAGCACATGGTAGGCCCAACTCTAACTCTGTCAGGCCTTAGCAACTGCCATTTGCAGGCAGGGACCGCGGGCCCCTTTGATATAGTAACAAAAATAGTAAAGTCTTTAGCGCTAGCTGACCTTTGGTGGAATACTGCTCCCAGTCAGTCCTCTTAAGACCCTGCCTGCCCTCCTGGCTGCAGCTGCCCAACTCCACTGCCCATGACATCACAGTCTCTCTTACTGGCTCTACATCCATTCCAGACTGCACACTCCCAGTCCACTCTGGCATGCCTCCCCAGCTTTCCCAACTGTGCCTGTCACTCACCAGCCCTCCTGGCCGCACTCCGGCTGATCCCTCCTTGAGATTTGCCAGACAACACTAGCTCCCATTGTCTTTCTCAGTCGCTCTTTGTGCCTTTGACCAGATCCCCATTTGTTACTCAGGAAGGCTCTGACTTGCACCCAAACTCCTCAGGCCCAAGGTCACCCCCCCCCCCGAGACTGGGTAGTGCCTCAAATGAAATTAGACAACCTAATGCTCCATCTCCAGTTTCTTTCACCTGACAACTCCTCCCCAGCTGGGCTGACCATGGGTATATCAAGGAGGCCTGTCCCCTGCAAATCCTAGTTGGGGATTAGTCAGGGCTACCTGAGACACCTCAGACAGCTCCACCTCTTTCCCCCTCCTCTCTTCTAGAATAATGTAGAAGCCAGAGGGAGGTAACCAAAATATGATGCTATTTGTGAGTCACCAGCTTACACTGAGCCACTCCCAGCCCACACAGATCAAAAATAAACCTTCCAGCTAGGCCTGTCTAAATGTACCTGCTCTGACAAAAATCTCACCTCTAGCACCTACTTAGGTAGAGGGTGCTACATTATAATAGTGCAACCTTACCTCCCAGGCAGAGATGGAATAAATTCAGTGGTGGCTCCCAGGCAGTCGAAACCTTGGGCTTCCCCCTCAGATTTCTGGAGGTTTCTAGCGTGCATTCTCTAGTGGGATAACAGTGTGCATGAATGCAATATGCTCACAAGTGGGTGAACCTCTGGGGGAATCTAGGATGGAAAAGGACCTGGGGGTCCTAGTAGATGACAGGCTCAGCAATGGCATGCAATGCCAAGCTGCTGCAAGCAATGCCAACAGAATTTTAGCATGCATTAAAAAGGGGATTAACTCCAGAGTTAAAACAATAATTCTCTGTCTCTACAAGACTCCGGCCGCACCTGGAGTATGCTGTCCAGTTCTGGGCACCAGTCCTCAGAAAGGATGTGCTGGAACTGGAGAAAGTCCGGAGGGCGGCGGTAGGTGGGGACGTCCCCTCTCGCTGCCCATAAGAACGATCAAGTCACAAGCGGTCTTCTATGTCTGCCATTTTATCATTAAGCTTTTCCAGTTCATCATCTTGGTCATTGTGTGCATCAATGAGGGTATTATGTGAGGCTGCAAATTCACTCATTTTGTGTTCAATATCATCCACTCTGCCTCCTACCTCCTGAACTTCAGCCTTGAAGTATTGTACACATTCCACCATGTCTGTGTGCAGAGATGCACGCAGGGACACCAGCATATCCTTCAGGGTGGTATCATAAATAGAGTTGAGCGGACACCTGGATGTTCGGGTTTGACGGATTCGGCCGAACTTCGCAAAAAAGTTCGAGTTCGGGACCCGAACTTGACCCGAACTTGACCCCGAACCCGAATCCCATTGAAGTCAATGGAGACCCGAACTTTTGAGGACTAAAATGGCTCTAAAAAAGTAATGGAAAGGGCTAGAGGGCTGCAAATGGCAGAAAAAATGTTGTTAAGAGCATGGCAAGTGCTCTTCAAACAAATGTGGATAGGGAAATAACTTAAAATAACATAAAATACATAAAAATAAAAAATAATATCTTGACCTAGGAGGACGAGGTCCATATGGAGTAGGAGGTTGAGGTGGCGGTGGATGTGGCGGTGTAGGTGGAAGCGGCGGTGGAGGAGGACGAGGTAGTCAACACTGGTTTTTGTTTTACATTTTTTTATTTTTATTATGGTACACCCCAAAAGAGTGAGAAAGATAAAAAATACAACAATGGCTGGGTAAGGCCAGTATACATGTCTATTCTGCACAAGATACGGACAAGTCCTGTGGGATCCATGCCTGGTTCATTTTAATGGACAGGCGGCTGCGCTTGTCTGTGATAACGCCCCCTGCCGTGCTAAATACACGTTCATATAATATTATTATTATTATACAGGGTTTATATAGCACCAACAGTTTGCGCAGCGCTTTACAATATAAAGGCAGACAATACAGTTACATTACAGTTTGGTACAAGAGGAATCAGAGGGCCCTGCTCATTAGAGCTTACAATCTAAAAAGGGAGGGTAAATTGATACAAAAGGTAATAGCTGTGGGGGATGAGTGGATGGAGGAAGTACAAGTTAGTTAGAAGCAGGATAGGCTTCTTTAAAGAGTACAGTTTTCAGGGATCGTCTAAATATGGATAGATTAGGGGACAGTCGGACAGATTGGGGTAGGGAGTTCCAAAGGATGGGAGCAGCTCTGGAGAAATCCTGGAGGCGAGCATGGGAGGAGGTGACAAGGGAGCTAGAAAGCAGAAGGTCTTGGGAGGACCGAAGAGAGCGTCTTGGTTGGTATTTTGGGACTAGGTTAGTGATGTAGCTGGGGGCCAAGTTGTGGGTGGCTTTGTAAATTATTGTTAGTACTTTGAATTTTATTCGTTGGGTGAGTGGAAGCCAGTGGAGGGATTGGCAGAGAGGGGTGGAGGACACTGAATGGTTGGTAAGGTGTATGAGTCTTGCAGCAGCATTCATGATGGACAGAAGGGGGATAGTCTATGTAAATATAATCCAATGAGGAGGGAGTTGCAGTAGTCGAGGCGAGAGATGACCAGGGAGTGAATTAGAAGCTTAGTGGTGTCATTAGTTAAAAAGGGGCGTATTCTGGAAATGTTGGCGGCATGATTTGGACAGGGATTTAATGTGGGCGTGAAAGGACAGTTCGGAGTCTAAGGTTACCCCTAGCACCCTGGCATGTGGGGACAGACTGATAGATGTGCCATTGATCTTGATAGAGAAGTCAGGGGAAGGGGAACGTGGGGGAGGAAATATTAAGAGCTCAGTTATAGATAGATTCAGTTTGAGGAAGTGGTTTGACATCCAGGCTGATATGTCTGTTAGTAAATCTGTGATGCGTGAGGAGATTGATGGGGTGAGCTGAGGGGCAGAGAGATAGATTTGGGTGTCGTCAGCATATAAATGGTAGTGGAAGCCATGGGAGACTATCAGCTGACCCAGGGAGGATGTGTAGATTGAGAATAGCAGAGGTCCAAGGACAGAACCTTGGGGGACCCCAACGGTAAGAGGAGTTGGAGAGGAGGAAGTGGAGTTGTAAGTGACACTGAAGGTGAGGTGAGATAGGTAAGATTCAAACCAACGGAGAGTGCAGCCATGGAGACCAAGCAAATTGAGTTTTTTGAGGAGGAGGGGGTGGTCAACTGTATCAAAGGCAGCGGAAAGGTCCAAGAGTAAGGCCTCGTACACACGGCCGAGATTCTCGTCGAAAAAAACATGTCGTTTTTTTTTTACGAGATTCCTGTACAAGAAAATTGTCCTGGCCGAGTGTACACACGCTCGTTTCAAAGAACCCGCGGTTCTTTGAATGGAGCGTACGCGGTGACATCGACTACGACGAGCTTGCGCTCGTCACATTCGATGCCGTCGCCGCCATCTTGGTATACCCTACGTATGCCTAGGAAGCTACCGCGCATGCGTCAAATTCATTTCGAACATGCGCGGGCTTCCCGGCGGACAGGTAAGTGTACACACACTAACTTTTCTCGTCGAGAAACAGGCTGACGAGAATCTCGACGAGAAAATAGAGAGCAGGTTCTCTATTTTCTCGTCGAGGTTACTTGTCGGTTTTCTCGACGAGAAACCCGATAGCCGCGTACACACGACCGATTTACTCGGCAAGACATCTCTGCCAGCAAGTTTCTTGCTGGTTCTTGCCGAGAAAATCGGTCGTGTGTACGAGGCCTAAGAGTATGGAATAATGACCGTTGCTTTTCGCTGTTAGCAAGTCGTTTGTGAGTTTTAGGAGGGCAGTTTCTGTGGAGTGCTGTGGGCGAAATCCAGACTGAAGGGGATCAAGAAGGTTATTCTGAAGGAGGTGGTTGCTCAGTCGGTTGTAGACTAAACGTTCAAGGAGTTTGGAGGCAAAAGGAAGTAAAGAGATGGGTCTTAGGTTGTTAAGATTGGTGGGGTCTAGTGAGGGCTTTTTTTGGTATGGGAGTGACTATCGCATGTTTTAGAGGGTTGGGGAAGATGCCAGTAGCGAGTGAGAGGTTGAAGATATGAGTTAAAGAGTGTAGGATAGAGTCAGATGGTGATCGTAGTATTTGAGAAGGAACAGGGTCCAGGGGGCAGGAGGTTAGGTGGGTGTTAGAAAAAAGTTTAACGACTTCTGCTATAGTAGTTGGGTTAAAAGAGGGAAGTATTGATAGTGCAGGAGGACAAGGAGTGAAGAGTAAGGGAGAAATCTGTAGAGCCGAGATCTCGAGACGAATTGTCTCAATCTTATTTTTGAAGTGATTAGCAATCTCCTGGGCAGTGAGTAAGTTAGTGGGTGGAGGTAATGGAGGACGAAGTAGAGTGGTAAAGGTAGAAAAGAGTTGACGGGGACTGCGTGAGAGGGTGTTAATGAGAGTGATAAAGTAGGCCTGTTTGGCAGTGTGGAGGCAGGAATGGTATTTTTGGAGGGCAGATTTATATTGGCTGAAATCTTGCTGAGACTTAGTTTTACGCCACAGACGCTCAAGAGCGCGGCTACGTTTTTTGAGGCTTCTGGTATTGTCTGTCTGCCAGGGTTGTAGCGGTTGGGGCCTGATTCTGTGTGTAGTGAGGGGGGCAAAGGTATCCAGGGTGGACGACAGTGAACTGTTGTAGATAGAAGTGTCCAAGTTGGGGCAGGACAAGGATGAGATTTTGTCGTAGAGACAATCTGTAGCAGAAAAAAGAAGAGAAGAGTTAAGATGGCAAAGGTTTCTACGGGTAATAGTTTTGTAGTTGGAAGGCAAGGAGGAGGCAGACAGGGAGATAGTGAAACTAACAAGATGGTGGTGATCAGAAAGAGGAAAAGGAATATTGGAGAGGTTGTGCGGAGTGCATAGGTAGGAGAATATGAGGTCAAGGCAGTTGCCAACAGAGTGAGTAGAAGCATTTGTCCATTGTTTTAGGTCAAAAGAGGAGGTTAGGCTTAGCAGTTTAGAAGTAGCGGGAGTGTTATGATTAACAGGGATGTTGAAGTCACTAAGAATGATTGTTGGAATTTTAGAAGAGAGAAAGTAGGGTAGCCAGGCAGAGAAGTCATCAAGGAAGCGTGATACTGGTCCAGGAGGCCAATAGATCACAGCAATTCTCAATGAAACTGGAGAAAATAAACAAATACAGTGAGCTTCAAATGACGAGAAGGACAGAGAGGGGGGTGAATGAAGAACCTGAAAAGTGCTTTGAGGGGATAGGAGGATTCCAACACCACCTCCTTTTCGTCCACTAATAATACACTGGCTGCAGGGCAGGCCAGCACCTCCAAGGCGTAAAGGGCAAGCTCAGGCCATGTGCCCAATTTGGAGACCCAGAAGTTGAAGGGGGCAGACCCGTCATTCAGTACGTGTAGGCGTGTGCACACATACTGCTCAACCATGTTAGTGAAATGCTGCCTCCTGCTAAGACGTTCCATATCAGCGGGTGATGCTGGTTGTTGTGGCGTGCTGACAAAGCTTTTCCACATTTCGGTGATGCTAACCCTGCCTTCTGAGGTGCTGGCGGTGCCCCGGCTGCATTGGTGACCTCTTCCTCCTCCTCTGCCTTTGCCTTGTGCTTCCACTGTGCCCCCACTGTCAGGTGGGAATGCCACCAGCAGCGCATTTACCAGCGTGCGCTTGTACTTGCACATCTTACGATCACACTCCAGTGAGGAAATTAAGGATGGTACGTTGTCCTTGTAACAAGTGTGGCCACCCAGTAATCAGCACCAGTTAGAATGTGGGCAACTCGGCGGTCGTTGCGGAGACACTGCAGCATGTAATCGCTCATGTGTGCCAGGCTGCCCAGAGGCAACGAAAAGCTGTCCTCTGTGGGAGGTGTATTGTCTGTGTCCTCTGTATCCCCCCAGCCACGCACCAGTGATGGCCATGAACTGATCTGGGTGCCACCCTGCTGTGAACATGGGTCCTCCTCCTCCATCCCCTCCTCCTCATCCTCCACCTCATCATCCTCCAGAACTGTGCCCTTGCTGGACAATTGTGTACCTGGCGTTTGTTGGTGCAGGAACCCACCCTCGGAGCCACTTGTGAATGACTGCCCTGAAAGCCTTGGAAATGATCCCTCTTCCTCCTCCTCCTCCTGTGCCACATCCTCTTACATCATTGCCCGAAGCGTTTTTTCAAGTAGGCATAGAACTGGGATAGTAACGCTGAGAACGGCGTCATCGGCACTGGCCATGTTGGTGGAGTACTCGAAACAGCGCAACAAGGCAAACAGGTCTCGTATGGAGGGCCAGTTATTGGTGGTGAAGTGGTGCTGTTCCGCAGAGCGACTCACGCGTGCGTGCTGCAGCTGAAATACCACTATCGCCTGCTGCTGCTCCCACAGTCTGGCCAGCATGTGCGGGGTGGAGTTCCACCTTGTGGGCACGTCACATATGAAGCAGTGAGCGGGAAGGCCGAAAGTTACGCTGCAGCGCTGACAGGCGAGCAGCAGCAGGGTGAGAACGCCAAAAGTGCGCACAGATGGCCCGCACTTTCTGCAGCAGCTCTGGCGTATCGGGGTAATTTTTAAGGAACCTCTGCACCACAAAATTCAGTACATGCGCCAGGCAAGGGATGTGCATCAAATCGGCTAGGCCCAAAGCTGCTACGAGATTTCACCCATTATCGTACACCACCAGGCCGGGCTTGAGGCTCACTGCCACCAACCACTCATCGGTCTGTTCCATGTCCCTCCACAACTCCTGCGCGGTGTGGGTTTTTTCCCCCAAACAGGAAAGTTTTAAAACTGCCTGCTGTTGTTTACCCCTGGCTGTGCTGAAGTTGGTGGTGAAGGTGTTACGCTGACCGGATGAGGAGGCGGTAGAGGATGAGGAAGCGGAGTAGGAGGAGTTAGCAATAGGAAACTGAAGCGCCCTGCAATCTTAGGTGGTGGAAGGACATGCGCCAAACTGCTATCCGCCTCAGGCCCAGCCGCCACTACATTTACCCAGTGTGCTGTTAGGGAGATATAACGTCCCTGACCGTGCTTACTGGTCCACGTATCCGTAGTTTGGTGGACCTTGCCACAGATGGCGTTGTGCAGTGCACACCTGATTTTGTCCCCCACTTGGTTGTGCAGGGAAGGGATGGCTCACCTGGAAAAGTAGTGGTGGCTGGGCACGACGTACTGTGGGACAGCCAATGCCATCAGGCTTTTAAAACTCTGCGTCTCCACCAGACGGAATGACAGCATTTCAAAGGCCAGGAATTTTGAAATGCTGGCATTCAGGGCCAGGGATCGCAGGTGGGTAGGGGGGTACTTCCTCTTCCGCTCCAGTGTTTGGGAGATAGAGAGCTGAACACTTCCATGGGACATTGTGGAGATGGTTGGTGACCCAGGTGGTAGTGTTGCTGGCAGATCCTCTGTTTGCGGGGTGGCAGGTGCCACTGTCACTACAGAGGTGGATGAAGAGGCCGAGACTGCAGCAGAAGAGGAAGCAGGAGGAGCCAGAGACCTTTCTTGGTTTATGAGGTGTCTACTCCACTGCAGCTCGTGCTTTGCACTCAGATGCCTGGTCATGCAGGTTGTGCTCAGGTTGAGAATGTTTATGTCTCGCTTCAGGCTCTGATTGCACAGCGTGCAAACCACTTGTGTCTTGTCATCAGCACATTGTCTGAAGAACTGCCACGCTAGGGAACTCCTTGGATCTGGCTTTGGTGTGCTCGGTCCCTTGCTGCGTTGGGCAGTAGCAGGCGTACTGTCTATGGGACGGACGCTCTGCTTTTGCACCCTGCTCCCTCTTCTGCTGTGCTGGTGGCTCTGTGCGACCCCCGCCTCTTCCTCCGAACTACACAGGTCACCTGCATGACATTGATTCCATGTGGGGTCGAGGACCTCATCGTCCTCCACATCATCTTCCACCCAGTCTTCACTGCCCTCCTTGTCGGTCTGCACAATTGCGTAAGCAGCAGCAGTTGGCACCTGTGTTTCTTCATCATCCGAGACGTGCTGCGATGGTCCTCCCATGTACTCATCTTGAAACATAAGTGGTTGGGCATCGGTGCACTTAAAATCTTCCACTTCTGGGGCAGGGCTAGGTGGATGGCCCTGGGAAACCCTGCTAACAGAGTCATCAAAAAGCAGAAGAGACTGCTGCATGACTTGGGGCTCAGACTGGCTGATTTGCAAGGGGATGAGGTGAAAGACTGATGGACATCGGCTGCAGGTGCCAACTCTGATCTTTCAGCAGGAGACTGGGTGGGAGACAATGTGAAGGAACTGGAGGCACTGTCAGCAACCCAATCTACTATCGCCTGTACTTGTCCTGGCCTCAACATTCGTAGAGCCGCATTAGGCCCGACCAAATACCGCTGCAGGCTCTGTCGCCTACTCGCACCTGAGGAAGGTGTTTCACTTGTGCATGTAGCTGGCACAGATCGACCACGTCCTCTCCCTGCAACAGGAGCTCCACCAGCAGCACTACGACCGGGGCCACGTCCCTTATTTGACGTTCTCCTCATATTTCTCAAATTTAGGATCTTGCGTTAAATGGGTGTTTTTTGAATAGCAGAACAGAACAACAGTATCTAAAGGGTGTATCTCATATGTACAGATATGCAGCAAACGCTGCAAAAAAATTTTTTTTGTGCTCTAAATGTGTGTTTTTTGAATACCAGAATAGAGCAACAGTATCTAAAGGGTGTACCTCACACGTACAGATACAGACTAGGCCGCAATTTAAAATTTTTCCCCTAAATGTTTTTTTTTTGAATAGCAGAATAGAGCAACAGTATCTAAAGCAGTGGTTCTCAACCTGGGATCGAGACCCCCCTGGGGGTTGAATGGCAATTTGCCAGGGGTCACCGAATCCTGGGCTTTTCCTGAAGCCTGCACCGCTCTCCCAGCCTTTTTGTGGAAGCCCAGCAGGGCTGTCCCTGGAGCCTGTGACTGCCCAGCTGGGCTGTTCCTGGAGCCAGTGGCCGCCCACTCAGCCTTTTTGCAGCCGCCCATTCAGTTCATGGCATGGGTGGGGGGCAGAGACTAGAGGTCAGCTGACTGATGAGGAATGTGAAGTGGGAGGGGCTGGAGGAGACCCTATCTCCGGATTTCGACATAGGTGTCACTGCTGTGAGACACCACAGAGCTGGGGACACAGTGAAGCTGGAGACACAGTGAGTAACACTACCTGTGATTAGAGTTGCCATTAAAGGTCCCCACTAGAGTTCTCAGATCAGCAGATGACCTTGATAAAGAGCACCTAAGTTGGCTGATCAGAACTCAGCCCAGCACTGCCTCTGATCCCACCCCCCACCAGCACTGCTACTCATCCCAACTTCCCGCCAGCACTACCACTCATCCCAACTTCCCGCCAGCACTGCCACTCACCCCATTCCCCCCCCCCCCCCCAGGGAGTAAGAGAAGGAATAAAAATAGAAAATACATGGAAGAGAGAGGAAAAGAGGGGGAGGAACAAAGAAAAGGGGAGAGAAAGAATAAGAGAAAGAACAATAAAGACAGCTAGAGAGAGGGATGTGGAAAAAATGAAGAAGTGAGGATAGAGAGAAATAAAAGGGAAAGAAAGGAGAACAAAGAGAAAGTGGTACATCCCAAAATGTACCATAAAGGGGTTTTAATACTGTACGAGTGGAAGGGACTCAGGGAGTGCAAAATGTCAGTGGGTTAGGGGCGCAAATTACTTGTCTTGCCTTGGGTGCTGACAACCCACGCTACGAAAATTATTTTACTGTTAGGGGTCCCCACAATTTTATCAAGGGGTCACGGCACTTGTAAGGTTGAGAACCACTGATCTAAAGGGTGTATCTCACACGTACAGATATGCAGAAAACATTGCAAAATATATATTTTTGCCCTATATGGGTGTTTTTTGAATAGCAGAATAGGAGAACAGTATCTAAAGTGTGTATCTCACACACACAGATATGCAGAAAACGTTGCCAAACATTTTTTTTTGTCCTAAATAATTATTTTTTTGGAAAAAAGCATAAGGCAGCTACAGAGTACACATGATACAAAGGATCAACAGTAATACAGCTGTGGTACATGTAGTTCAACTTAAAAAGAAGAGGTACAACAGTATTGTAAAGGAATTTCTAATGAAGAATACCGGAAAGGGCATAGAAGAGCATTTACCGATATAACTCTACATAAAAAAGGAAGGTAGATTGGAGATGGGTGGGATGATTCTGGTATGATGAGGAAAGTTTAAGATTAATTTTGCGTGATGTTCCAGTAGGACCATTTTGAATCATAAGTTTGGATGCTATCATTTAAGGTGTGAAAGATTTTTTCAGAAATTTTAATAGTGTCCATTCTAGAAAGCACCTGTGACCAGATAAGATTAGTGGACCTCCAATTGAGGGTTATCATCCATTGTATAGAACTGCATAAAGAATGGAACAATCTGAGGCATGGTCTAGGAATATCAGGTATTTCAGAAAATAATAAACATGTTTGAGGTGTAAGGGTGATCCTGTGTTTTGAGGATTGCTCGAATCTATCAGCAGCCATCTGCCAGATCCGAGCTAGGAGAGGGCAGTTCCAAAATGTATGCAAGATGGTACCCTGTTCCAAACAACCTCTGAAACAGTTAGGGGAGACTGAGGGATAAAATTTGTGGAGTCTAGAGGGAGACAGGTACCATCTAGTAAATAATTTCACTGGGGTTTCTCTAAAAGAGATAGCCTTATTGCACTTACGGAGGTTGTTATACATAGAACACCATGATTCCTCTGAAAAAGAACAGTTTAATTTGGTTTCCCAGTGAAGCATTGGAGTTGATTTTACTTCTAGTGAGGAGTTATTGAGAAAATGATAGAATCTGGAAATCAAGCCCTTGTCCCTAGGAGAGGATATACAAATCTTTTCAAATAAGGTATTAGAGAGGAGAGTGTTTAAAGAATTATGTTTTGCATAGAATGATCTAATCAGTTGATAGCGATCATGTTCAGAATTTGGGAGGTTATATTTTAACTGGAGTGTGCTAAAAGGAGTGAATTCCCATTTGGTTTGAAGTGATTTTAAAGTGGTTAGATTATTCCTCTCCCAGAGAGAAAATAGTGATCTGCTGTTGTATGCCAAGTCCAGTCTGTTATCCCCTAGAAAGGAGGCCAGCGGGGGAGTGGCGGAGGTGACGTCATATGTACTTCTGATCTTGTGCCAGATTTGTAGAAATTGGGCTACTATCGTGTTGTGTTTAAGGAGGTTGCGGGGCAAAATAGAGTTCGACCATAGAATCCCCTGTAGGTGAAATGGGAGAATAGATGTGGACTCAAATCTTTTCCAGGGTATGTCCTGGTTAGGGGAGAACCACTGGCATAGCTGATTGAGTCTTGCAGCTAAGAAATAGTGCCAAAGGTTTGGGAATCCCAGACCACCCCTAGACTGCGGCCTATGTAACAAAGCATAGCTAAATCTTGATTTTTTTTCTGCCCAAATAAACTTGTTAAGTAACCTCTGGATAGAATCCAATCTAGATTTTGATATGTTAATGGGAAGGGCATGGAAATAGTATAACAGTTTGGGGATGATGATCATCTTTACAGCACAAATTCTGCCGAGGAATGAGATATGGAGGGAGGACCATGATTTAAGGACTGAGCTAATTTGTGTGAATAGGGGAGGGTAGTTGGTTTTATATAGGGATTTGTAGCATGATGTAATGTGAATACCCAGGTATTTAAAGGAAAGAGGGCACCAGATGAACTGGAAATTGTTTTGTAAAAGGTTCTGCAGGTTTAGGGGAAGGTTGACTGGCATAGCTGAGCATTTGTTTATATTAATCTTAAGGCCCGAGACATCATGAAATATATTAAGAACTTTAAGTAGGGTGGGAATAGATGTGAGGGGTTCAGTAAGGAAGATAAGGGCATCATCTGCATAAAGGCTGATCTTGAATTCCTCTTGAATGATTGTGTATCCCTTAATGTCGGAGTTATTCCTAATGGCGTGAGCAAGGGGTTCTATCGCTAACGCGAAAAGAAGAGGGGAAAGTGGGCAGCCCTGTCTAGTTCCCCTACCCAGGGGGAAGAATTCTGAATTATTTCCTGGAATTTTGATACGCGTTTGAGGTGAGTGGTATAGGGCATTAAAGCCTTGTATGAAATTTTCTGGGAGGCCAAATTTGGGGAGGAGAAGATTTAAATATGACCAGTCTGCACTGTCAAAAGCCTTATGTATGTCTAGGCTGAGGAGACATGTCTGACGTGAGTGCAAATTAGCATCTTGGATGATATTAGTAACCATCCTGATGTTGTCTACTATTTGACGGCCAGGTATAAAACCTGTTTGGTCAGGGTGCACCAGGGGTGAGATGACTTTTGCTAGTCTGTCAGCCAGAATCCTACCAAATATTTTAAGGTCGTTGTTGAGGACCGATATGGGGCGAAAGTTTTGGGGGAGGGAGTGGTCTTTATAGGGCTTAGGGAGAAGGGATAGATTAGCAAGGAGCATTTCCTCCGGAAAATAATTGCCCTCCAGGATATAGTTAAATAGTCTAGAAAGACTAGGGGCTAGCAAAGGGGCAAATTTCTTGTAGTAAAGGGATGAATACCCATCTGGGCCAGGGGCTGTGGAATTTTTAAGAGATTTGATTATTGAAATGACCTCTGCCTCGGTACAGGGTTTCTTAAGAGAGTCAATCTGCAGTTGGTTTAGTGAGGGAAGATGCAGGCTGTCCAGCCAAGCTAGGGAAGTCCCATCTGGGCGGCCTTTGGGACTGGACAATAGTTCTTTATAGAAAGATGTGAATATCTTTAGTACCTCTTTGGGGTGTGTAGCTAGATTTCCTCTATGATCTCTGAGTTTGTATATGTGGGTGGGTCTGTTGTCTTGGTTGAATTTTCTAGCAAAAGCGGCAGAGGGAGAGTTACAATGTAGTAGAAATTTTGCTTTCGAAAATCTAAGGGATCTTTCAGTATTTGCGGAGAGGATGAGATCAAGAGCTTCTCTTTTAGATTTTATTTGAGAGGTAAGTTCTTGAGATGGGGAGTGTTGTAGCTGGTTGTATAGGCGCTCCAGATCTTTTGTTAGGCATTTGATATCTATAAGTCTCTCTTTATTTTTAGAGGCGGCTAAATTGATTATGTGGCCGCGAATGACAGCCTTATGTGCAACCCACAGAGTGGTGGGAGGGGTCTCAATATTAGTGTTATCAATAAAGTAGTTCTCTATGTGGGCGGACATTAATTGAATATTGGAGATGTTGGTAAGTAGAGAGTCGTTGAGACGCCAATTAAAGGGGGAGGGGGAGAGGCCTATAGCAGAGGTTTTAAGGGATGTTATGTTGTGGTCAGACCATGGGCATGGGTGTATATGGGCCTGGGAGGAATTTGCCAGGATGATGGGGGTACAGAAAATATAGTCCAGCCTGGCATAACAATCATGGGGATGAGAATATTGTGTGAATGCTTTAACCCCTGTGTTGTGGGCCCTCCAAGAGTCTACAAGTTGTAGTTTATTAATGGAGAGGTTAATGGACTTGGAAAAGGCCTTAGAAGAAGGGGTGACTCTACTCCTATCAAGGGCAGGGTTGGCCGCAAGATTGAAATCTCCTCCCACGACCATATGTGGGGAGTTATATCGATCCAGGGTCTCAAAAAATTGAGAGAAAAAAATTGACTGTGAGTCGTTTGGAGCGTACACTGAGGCAATGGTGATTGCTCGATTGTTTATGGTACCTTTAAGAATGATGTATCGACTCTCCGTGTCTTTAAAGACAGACTGTATATCAAAGATAATGGAGTTGCGTACAAAAATTGCAACTCCACGGGTCTTGTTGGTGAATGTAGTATAGTGATATTGGTTGAAGGTTCTATCAAAATAGTTAGGGGGGTTGGAGGATGCAAAATGTGTTTCTTGTAGCAAGATGATGTCTGCGCCCAGTCTTTTATAGTGGTTGAAAGCTTTTTTCCGCTTATGTGGTGAGTTGAAGCCCTGGACATTATGGGAAATTATTCTAAGATCCGTCATTTAAAAAAAATAAGAGGATATGATTGGGGGAGGTGGACCATGGAGGTTGATAGTATTGAGTAGGGGACCAACGATGGGGAGGCTACGCCATATAGCATTGAATAGAGCTGCTTCATGAGGGATAGAACACTTAATAATATCAGTTGAAATAGAAAACGCATAAGTGTACCATGTAATGAGAACAAAATATAACAATATAGCTGTGCTAAATTTAGGTAGCATAGTTGTATGTATCTTGGTGAATACTGATTTCCATTTTTTTTTTATAAACCCAGTAACTAGCCATATTGGCTGTGTGAACTGAAAAATTCAAAATGACAAGTAGGAATATAGGGACAAGGGGAAACTTGTCACGAAATTCAAAAGGAGAACCTTGAGGACAAAACGTGTCCTCGACCCGCATACCTGGTCAGGTGCTTCACCATAAAAATGGAGCAGCAGCAAACCACAGCAGCAGGAGGGGGGTCAATCCAGCGACAACGGATGCTTCAGGCATATAAAATACACATATGAAAAACAAATAACAGTAATGTGCATGGAGCTAGAACAACAAGTTAGTTGGCAGCAATGGTAATAATGAAATATATTGAGTAGATGAATCAGAGACAGAAAAAAAAAAAAGGGGGAGGATGCCACAGCAGCGAAGTGTTCTGATGCCTAGGTTAGGCACTTATTTCCATGGTAGCACCAGGATGTGTTATATGTTCAGCTTAGAATATATATGAACAACACTGAGCTCCAGCCTGGGTGTTAGGAGCAAATAACAACAATAACCGGAACATAGTACCTTTTGTAATGAGTGAGGATAGCTGTGAGACAATGGATCAGGTACTGTCCATTTTTAGGATTGCAGGAAGATTATGTTCATGAGGTCAATAACTGACCTAAAGACAGGAAGAGAAAGGAAGCAGAGAGAAAAAAAAAAAAAAAAAAAGGACAGATCCACAAAAACCACCAAATATCTTTTAGGCGAGCGTTCAAGCTGCTTGGTCTTGGAAAGCGTGGTGTAGCCTTCTCTGGTCTCTCTGGCTACGACGAGTAGAGGGTGTGGCCCATATAGGAGAGGGCCTAGGGGTGGGGGGAGGACGATTAGGAGATTGCTGCTGCAACAGACCCAGCTTTACCAAAAGTTCCTTGCCCTCTATTACGTTGTACACTGTGTACGTTGTGCCATTGTGAGGTATTGATAACTTAAAGGGGAAACCCCAGCGGTATCTGATTCTTGCAGTTTGTAAGATATTAGTAACCTCCTTCATCCTGCGTCTCCTATCCAATGTGGCAGGGGAGATGTCAGGGTAGATTTGCAATCTTTTCCCCTCCAGAGAGATATTTGGAGTGTTTCTGGATGCATGCATGATATCCTCTTTGACAAGGAAGTCCTTCATACACATTATTATATCTCTGGGGGGTTTGTCAGGTGTGGGTTTGGGACGGAGAGCTCTATGAATCCTGTCACATGTAAAAGCTGAGAGGGGCTTATCTGGCAAGAGGCTATGAAAGACTTTAGTGACTGCAGGCATCAGGTCTGTGACTGACTCTGGGACTCCATGCAGCCTGATGTTCTGGCGACGATTTCTATTGTCCAGGTCCTCAACCTGTGCCTGCATAAAAGCAAAGTTATCTGCTAGGTTTTCAAAGTCCTTCCTAAGATCATTGTGGGCCAGAGAGAGTTCGTCATGTTTGGTCTCAAGTAGCTCTGTGCGGCTGCCTATACTGGCAATCTCCTGTGTGAGGGCTGCGGTGGAGTTATGTACTTCTCTCTCTATCTTATCAACCAGCTTGTCATAGATGGCCGTGAGGCTGGCATCTAAGTCTGCTTTAGAGAGGGGGAGGGTGTACTCACAGTTCCCTTGTATGGCAGGGGGGACAGGTGAAGTCTCCACAGATGCTGCATGCAGGGCCGCGCCGGCGCCATTTTGGGACATCTTGCTGCCTTTCTTCTCAACCTTCAGAAGAAAGTTTGTAAAACTTCGCTGAGAGCGCCGAGTCTGCGCTTTCTTAGCTGATGGCATGCACACTGTCTTCCTACAGGGGTGATGACTGAATTCGCCAAGTTTAGTGCTGTATAGCCCTGTGGATCCAGCCTGAAAGGACCGGGTCTGGCGGAGCTGAGCTCAAGCCTGTCCTTCCTGCATCGCGCCGCGCATGCGCCCCAATAATTATTTTTTTGAATAGCAGAATAAAACAGTATCTAAAGTGTGTCACACTAAATACAGATATGCAGGAAACGCAGAAAAATGTATATTTTTTGCCCTAAATGGGTGTTTTTAGAATAGCAGAATAGACCAACAGTATCTAAAGGGTGTATCTCACAGTGACATATGCAGTGCTGGTGCACTGAGCTTGCATAAAATGCCTGCCGACGCCAACCTAACTAACAGACGGATAAAAGTTATCTTTTCTCTGCGCACTGGGCTCAGGGCAGGGTAAAAAGATTGTGCACTGCACCCACACAACAAAATCAAGGTAGATCGCTGAGTAATTTGATTTCTGAATCAGGACTCCTATCTAATTCTCTCCCTCAAAGCAGCAGCAGCAACCTTTCCCTACACTATCTAAAGCAGAGTAACATGCTGTGCTATGTGCCTCTAGCTTATATAGAGGCTGGGTCACATGCTGCACTGGCCAATCACAGCCATGCCATTAGTAGGCATGGCTGTGATGGCTTCTAAGGGCACACAAGTTAAACGTATGTTGACTGGCTGCCCTGCAGCTTTTTAAAATGCGCCATTACATTGCCGAACACCGAACTCGACCCCGAACATACAGTAAATTGTTCTTTACAGTTTGTGTTCGCTCAACCCTAATCATAAATAGGCTGTTTGGTGGTGGGTGGGGAAGGAATTTATGGTGTCAGCTAGTTCCCTTGTGGCATTGAAAGAGTTACTGCCATTGCTTACCTTGAGGGAAGAGTTCCCTGCAGATACCCAAGGTTTTCTTTTGGCTGAGTTTTGTAAGAGAGGAGTTGAGGCTGCTGGAGATCGTGGCTGGGCTGCCTTTGATGCTCCGGTCTGTGCAGGGCTCTGTGTGCTGTGAGAAGAGCTGCTGGAGGAGACTGGCAAGCTATCACCGGCGCCATCTTGGACAAGCGGCCGCTCTGAAGGGAGGAAGAAGTGTGGAATTTTCTTGTTTTGGGAGGCATCTTTCTTCTTGCGGGCCATCTCCGGGTGTGCAGAGAGACTTCGGGAAGCAGGTAGAGGTGTTTACTTGTGGCGGGTTCTCTCTTTGTCGCTGTTTTCCCCGCTAGCAGCGCGGTAGCCACGCCCCCCGACTGGTGTCTTTTTTTTTAACCTCACCAACTATGTAGTTATGTAACAATTGTGTAATTAACTATTCAGTAGTTACTCATTGGTAATGGCAAATGATCAGCAGTACATATGTACTTGTTCCTGTAGCTTTGGGTATTCCTACTTTATGCAGATATACAAGAAAAGGCAGTGGGGAATCAGAAGTCTTCACCTGGATACTTGCTTGCAGTTCGTTACCCAGAGAGCACTGGATAAATGTGAAAGCCAGCGAATAAGCAATTTTAGAAAGAGAGTTCAGCAATGGCAGATTCAACATTTCTCTGTACATGTTCCCTTTAATTGAAGAGGCACAAATTGATTAATTCAGCAAAGTTCAGCATTAGCGTTTCTGATTGCCAAACATGCTTACAGTAATTTCAAAAATTATTCCATCATTTTTGGAATTAAAATACCAACTTTAAATCATAGATAATAAAAACACCATTACATTTTGATTTGATTTTGATTTTGTAATTGCTACAACTTGAAAAATGTGATCTTGACAAAAGACAAAATGAAAAATATTTGAATTTGTTAACTGCAAATTAACATGAAAATGTATCATTGGTGATCTACAGAATAGACTGGGGCCTCATTCAGTAAAACTTTTGAAAATTGCAAAGAGCTTCAAGAAAAGAACAGAGAAACAACAAATGACCCCCCCCCCCCTCGAAAAAAAAACAAAACAACAAAGCTAAAGACAGATGATGTCTGAATGATATCTGATAACACATTAAGAGTTTTATTATTAATGGCTGCATAGAGGGATTAATTCTTCTGCTTTTATTGTATCTCTACAAAGAACTTGCTTGATTGAGTTTGTCATTGTTTTCATTGGTCAACATCTTTGCATATTCCTTCAAATGTACGTTTCGAACCAGAAGAGTCCAAGAAGCATGTCACAAATGTAGTGGACAACAATTTAATGCTAGCAAACATAACTACATTACACAAACTGTTAGTCAAACCCAAACATGTGCATTCCTTTACAAACATTTTGATGCAAATAAAACATATAATCCGATTTATTTAAAAAGGAGGTAAAAAGTGTGTAGTGGACACCCTCTCCCCAGTCCCCTCTGTTAAAGTTCTGCTCGCAATGTCTCTGGTCTAGGGGTATGATAGGGGAGGGAGAGGGTGCGCTACGCCAGGCTTCCACCACAGGTGTAAAAGTAGTATCAGCAATGCCTTTCTTTACCTTCGGGCCTGTGTTGTGCATCGGATCCTCCCTCCAAGAGTCTGAGAACCTCGTCTGCCAGGAACTGAGCCCCACACCGTTAAGGTCCAACACTCCTTTATTGTAGAACAAAACATGGACTACTTTGGCTTCAGAACAGAAAAGGAGGTGTGAGTGCGAATAGGCCCAGACACAAATTCGTTCCTCCACTCTCCTCCCTGAGAGTGGGCTATGGTCTCCGCACGAGGGAAATTCTCCTCCCGGACGGTCTCCGACAAGAGACTCACCCGTCACCGGCAGTCTGCTGCACCGGGTCTTCAGATGAGGAGCTCTTCCCGGTCCATTACGCCCACCTCGGATTCAGGCATCCATCCCCGGAGTACCTTAGGGTCCTTCCCTCGTGGAACTCAGTGTTGGGCACTGAGCTCCGGACCTCCATCCGAGTACCTCACCCCAGGACTAAAGGTGCCTGAGGTGGAACACGATCTCCGGTGGTCATCTAGGCCTAGGCCGCCTAGAGAACGAACACAAACCACTGTCCGCAAGCTGAAGGTGCCTGGGACTAAGACCCTGTGACCAAGATGGCCGGCCCCTTTATACCCCCTCCCAGCAAGCACGGCGGGCTCCCCGCCCCACCATACCGCTGCCGAGAGAGGACAAAAAGGAGGCTCAGCACACAGCGATGTCGGTCCGTCGGCCCGTGGTGACAGCGCCACCTAGTGGACCGCCAAGAACACACCACTGTGGTAAATTCAATATTTACCCCGGGAAAAGTAAGTAACCGCTACACTCTCCCCCTGTCATTTGACACTGGTCCCCAGTGTCTGGAGTGAATCATGCCCTCCCCGGCTGACATAATCCAGTCCAGAAACCAACTAACAATTGAAAAACAAAATTTTTTTTAGCAAATCTATCCTAACGAAGAAGTTGTGTCTGAGCCCCTGTAATAAAAGAGGAGTGAAATACAACACATACAACATGAAAATCACATTTCAACATTACACTTTTCCCTCCCATCCTGACTAAGAACCACCCCAGGATCCATAATCTTGCCGGGATGCTCTCCTGCAGAGGGAAAAAGAAAATAAAACCAACACACAAAACCCTGACACATATGTCCATGTGAGAGGAAAAGAAACCTCTCCTAAGAGAAATCCCTTTTTCTCCAGTGTGTGAGTGTGAAAAATGTGTTAACGTTGCGCAAGACTGCCACCTGGTGACAGCCTCGCGGTACTGCACTTGTGGAACCTTTCTTCTGCGTCCTCTTTGACCCTATCTACCCCAGAGTCTGTGATCTCTTTGCGGGAAGATGAAAAAAAACACAACAGGAATAGTTCCTCATTCCTTCTGGGCACACACAAAAACAACTGCCCCAAAAAGTTCAGCAACATAATAAGAGCGGAGTCTTTCTCTCCTATAGGTAAAAGCGGGGATGCGGCAGAATCAGTGGCTTCAAGTGCTGATCCATAGTCTCTAGATGGTACTCTACATCTTCGCCTTCTTTGCGTCTGATCACTACTTTGTCTGCGTGGATGTGTCTTCCCACCATCCATTCTGCCTTGCAGCCTTTGAAGTGCTGTGAAGCCTTTGGAGAACATGTTAGGTATCTGCCGGCGTGTGGAACTTTGAGGTGGGTCCACACAAAGTCATTGTACCAGCGCTCCCGGCACACTTCCACCTCATATAGCAAGTCTTTCGATAAGTAGGGGTACTCCCATCCGTACTCCGCTGCAACCTTTTGGCTAAATAAGCGCTGTAGTCTTGCCAAAGGAGGCATGGTAGCTCTGTCCCCTTCACCAGGCAAAACAACTGAGTCTGGATGACGAGGTGCCTTGACCACCTCCATTCTGGGCATTGGGGGCCGCAGCAACAGTCTCTTAACCCCAGCGTCAGATACAGATGGCGCCGGGGATGCAGGGACAAGTTGAGGAAGGGATTCTCCTTCAGGCGCTGACGCCTCTTCCCGGGGTGTGCTCTCTCCTATGGACATAGGTGAATTCCGAATTCCACGGAATGAAGCAAGCTGTATCTTGTCCCAGCCCTTCTTGGCAAACAAGTCATCTATCAGGGCATCATCTCCCATATCTGAGAGAGATTCCAGGTCGTAGGTGTCACACTCCTCCGCGGGTATGTAGCCCTGTGTGGAAACAGAACATCCACACTCCGGGGACTTGCTAGGCCATGCCTTCTCGACACCTCCTCCCTCACACCAAGTCTTCTCTGCCGGCTTACCTTGGCCTTTCCTGGGACGTCCGGAACTCCCGTCAACGGATCCCTCTGGGTCTGGCGTAAGCATGCGAGACGGTCCACCACCACCGCTGGTCGGGGCTACCACGCTGGTTCTTTTCTTCGGTGGCGGACGCTGGGAGACAGTGGTGACCGAGTCAGCATCCTCGGATTTCTCCCGTTGATGTTTCACAACCTCCTCCGCGGTCGTTGCAGTGTGCGCAGGGGTGACTCTCACAGCCGCGTTTCCTCCCTTCTGAGTGGCGGTACCTGAAGCCCGGCCTGGGTAGATGGTTTTCGGCCTCTCAACCTCCGGATCCACTTCGAACGTGAACTCCCCACAGGCCTCACATCGTCCGAACGGCTTCAACAGGCACACCAGTCCCGAACACCCGGGGCAAATCATACCCAGGGGCTCAACGTCCATACATGAGTATAGGGCGAATCGACCCCTCGGCTTCAGTCGGATCCCCGTATCCGTTATCGGAGCAGCAGCAGTCAATGTCGTGGTGGAAGGATGAACCGGAATCCACGAGGTATGTCCAAACATGGCGACCTGTTGCTGATCCATCGCACACTGCAGAGTTTTCGCGCCAATGTCCCACGTGTAGTCCCTTCACACGTATTGGACTCCTCCCCTTTGCTCCAGTTCACAGTCTTTTCCACTTTGGCTTGGTTGAGACATGCCCACAAACTAAGCGGTGGGGGTTGTGTCTGGTGGCGCAGTGCAATTAAAAACCCCCACGTGTAGTCCGTCACACGGCTGGGCTTTCCCCCTTTCACCACTCTTCCTGCGCGGGCCTTTCCCCTTCTGAGGTCATGTCCACGACTTTCGAGCAGGGCTGCACTTTGGCCTATTCGTTTAACTCTGTCCGGCAGACACCTTCTACCAAGTGATGAACAACACACATCCCGGACCCGAGCCCCCATGTGTAGCGGACACCCTCTCCCAGTCCCCTCTATTAAAGTTCTGCTCGCAACGTCTCTGGTCTAGGGTTATGATAGGGGAGGGAGAGGGTGCGCTACGCCAGGCTTCCACCACAGGTGTAAAAGTGGTATCAGCAATGCCTTTCTTTACCTTCGGGCCTGTGTTGTGCATCGGATCCTCCCTCCAAGAGTCTCCGAGAACCTCGTCTGCCAGGAACTGAGCCCCACACCGTTAAGGTCCAACACTCCTTTATTGTAGAACATAACATGGACTCCTTTGGCTTCAGAACAGAAAAGGAGGTGTGAGTGCGAATAGGCCCAGACACAAATTCGTTCCTCCACTCTCCTCCCTGAGAGTGGGCTATGGTCTCCGCACGAGAGAAATTCTCCTCCCGGACGGTCTCCGACAAGAGACTCACCCGTCACCGGCAGTCTGCTGCACCGGGTCTTCAGATGAGGAGCTCTTCCCGGTCCATTACGCCCACCTCGGATTCAGGCATCCATCCCCAGAGTACCTTAGGATCCTTCCCTCGCGGAACTCAGTGTTGGGCACTGAGCTCCGGACCTCCATCCGAGTAGCTCACCCCAGGACTAAAGGTGCCTGAGGTGGAACACGATCTCCGGTGGTCCTCTAGGCCTAGGCCGCCTAGAGGACAAACACAAACCACCGTCCGCAAGCTGAAGGTGCCTGGGACTAAGACCCTGTGACCAAGATGGCCGGCCCCTTTATACCCCCTCCCAGCAAGCACAGCGGGCTCCCCGCCCCACCATACCGCTGCCGAGAGAGGACAAAAAGGAGGCTCAGCACACAGCGATGTCCGCCGTCGGCCCGTGGTGACAGCGCCACCTGGTGGACCGCCAAGAACACACCACTGGTGTCACCGAAAAATTCAAAATTTACCCCGGGAAAAGTAAGTACCCGCTACAAGTGCTTCTGCTTTTATTGTATCTCTACAAAGAACTTGCTTGATTGCGTTTGTCATTGTTTTCATTGGTCAACATCTTTACATATTCCTTTAACCACTTAAGGACCGCCGCACGACGATGTACGTCGACAGAATGGCACGGACAGGCACAAGGGCGTACAGGTACGTCCCCTTTAAAAACCCGTCCATGGGTCGCGCTCGCAACCCGGTCCGAAGCTCCATGACCGCGCCTGCGGGACCCACGGACCCGATCGCCGCCGGTGTTCCGCGATCGGGTCACAGAGCTGAAGAACGGGGAGAGGTAAGTGTAAACAAACCTTTCCCCGTTCTTCCTAGTCATAGGGAACGACGATCAGTGACGTCACACGCCAAGCCACACCCCCTACAGTAAGAATCACTCATTAGGTCACACTTAACCCCTACAGCGCCACCTAGAGGTTAAACCCTTCACTGCCAGTGTCATTTTCACAGTAAACAGTGCATTTTTATAGCACTGATCGCTGTAAAAATTACAATGGTCCCAAAAATGTGTCAAAAGTGTCCGATGTGGGGGGCGGAGCCGGCAAGCAAGGAGTATGGCCGCATGAGATCACAGCTCCCGGCCACCTGAACACACCGGAGCTTCTCACAGCCACATAGAGCACACAGGAACGGCGGTTTTGGGCCGTATCAGAGCGGGGACACCTCTGGAGCATGGGGAGAAGGGGAAGAGAAATATCTGCGCCGGGTAAGATGACGGATTTCTTTGCATTATCAGACCGCCGCAGCAGCCAAAATGGCGCCGGCAGCGTGCAGGGCTCTGCAAACACATACAGCCTGAAACATCCCAGAAACCAGATGGCAGGTACTTCTCCCCTACATCTCCCTGACCAGACACTACCAAGCTCACAGTCCTCCTCCACAACTAACAGCCCTGTTAAAGCTAAGCAACGAATATCTGGGCATGCTTCTGGGTCAATGACTGAAGGGGAGAGAGGAGTGCGGATAGATGACACTATATAATTTCAAGATGCCATAGCAACTTTCCCTACAAACAACCAGCCTGTACTGGATTCCACACTGAAGGACATGTTGATGTCCCTTAGAGGTGCTATACATACGGACATGCTGCAGCTTGTGAACCAATGCAAAGCAGAAGTCACTGAAGTCAGAGACAGGGTGGCTCACATAGAAGACAAGATGGGAGATTTCTCTGAGACTTTTAACGCAATGGTGGACGCGCATAATGACCACGAGGAGGACATTGTCTGGCTCAAGTCAAAGGTCGCTGATCTCGAAGATCATTCCAGAAGGAACAACGTTAAAATTAGAGGAATCCCAGAATCAGTAAAAAACCCAGAATTGAATGCCTTCCTCACTAATATACTAAAAGAAGCCCTCCCTGACCTCCCTCTGGAGGAAATTGTCATTGATAGGATACATAAACTGCCCAAACCTAAACATATCCCTGAGAAGCTGCCCAGGGACACTATAGCCAGAATCCATTACTATACAGTTAAAGAAAAACTGATGTCTGTGACAAGCCGAGCTGGCAATCTACCTGAATGCATGCAAGGATTATCCTTCTTTGCGGACCTTTCTGCACATACGATGCAGAGGAGAAGAAACCTCATGACCATAACCAAACCTCTCAGGAACCACCAGATCCCATATCGCTGGAATTACCCCGCTAACCTACTGATCACTAAGGGAGAAAAGGAATTTTTGGTGAGATCCTTGGAGGAGGGCATCAAATTGTTGGAAAGATGGAAAATTCTCCCTGATGAGACAGAGGATGATCGGCAAACGCATGCCTCCTTTCACACCCGCACTAAATGACTGTTAGTCAACACAACATACGTTGCTCTATCATAATAGTTCACCTCAACATGCTTCGGATGTTCTACCGGCATAAACTCTAAATCTCTTTACACCCCCAAGTTAGCAGGTTTATCCCTGCCCAGATTTCAATAGAAATCGGACGTTTTTAAAGCGCGCCTCGCTTTGCGCAAATTGTTTCTTTTGACAAAAAGTTTGACCAGTTTTTGTCGTCTGTTTAGTTTTATTTTTCTCCAGTCAAGCAGCAAACTTGCATCTCCAACCAGACTTCTACTCTGCAACACCCAGCAAAACAAACGGTACTACAGAGCCGGATCTCTGACGTTCAGCGACATCTGAAATAGAGACCCACGAATATACTGCATCAACAACTTCTCCTACTACAGGTATAAGTCTACATCCTCTCTCACGTGTTACAACACACCTTTACCAGCAGCCCCGCAAGCTCTGACATACTCTTCCCTTAGCCAACAAACCTAATCTTCACACGATGGCGTTTAAAATCACCTCACTGAATGTGAAAGGCTTAAATAGCCCACAGAAGAGACACATGCTATGGAAGGAAGCTCGGTCTCAAAACTGTGATGTGTTCTGTATCCAGGAGACCCATTTCAAAGCGCAAAATCACCCTAATTTATCACACAGATTGTACCCCCACACTTTTGTAGCATGTGCCCCTTCAAAAAAGAGAGGAGTGGCTATATTTGTGAAGAATACAGTGGGATTCAAACTGATATCTAATCACTGTGACGAAGGAGGGAGATATATTATACTTTCTTGCGAAATTAATGGTGTTAAGTACACCATAGTCAATGTTTATGCCCCGAATAATAGGCAGCTACATTTTCTGAACAAAATGTGGAAAAAAATTAAAAAGCACAGTTCTGGACATGTCATACTCTGCAGCGATATGAACTCCATATCTGACATTCACCTAGATGTATCCAGCACCAATGCAAGGAAAAGCATCAGGCACACTTTATCGAACTATATCAGAGCAAATAATCTTTATGATATTTGGCGGTGCCAACATTCCACTGAAAAGGATTTTACTTATTTTTCCCCAGTACACATGTCCTATTCGAGGATTGATATGTTCCTAACGGACAAATTTTTGCTACAAAAAATCTCACCTACGGACATTGGTCACATTACGTGGTCTGACCACGCTCCTGTATCCATTACAGTGGGAAGCCGGGGATTCACTACCCAGGCAAATAGGTGGAAAAATGATATCCATTTATTTTTAGATCCAAATATTGCCAAAGACATTGAGACATCTCTGCTAGAATTCTTTGACAAAAAAGACACCACGGGTGTAAACCCGTTTATTTTGTGGAACAGCCATAAAGCGTTTATAAGAGGGTTGCTAATGAAACATAGTGCATCTCTGAGAAAAAAGAGGGGGCAGCACATGAACTCTATTCTAGAAAATATTACAAAGTTGGATATTCAAAACAAAGCCTACCCTACCATGGATACTAGCAATAAATTAGCAGCAGCTAGAAATGACCTTAGGACGTTACTTATCTCACAGCATGTTCGTATCACCCATAGATTGAGGTTCAATTTCTACACGCATGGCAACAAAGCTGGCAAATTACTAGCGAATCAAATTAAAGAGAAAGTGCTGAAACAAAAAATCCCACACTTATACCACCCCAAGAGCGGTTCCAAACTGACCAACCCTAAGGAGATAGCAGATGCATTTAGTAGCT
The DNA here is from genome assembly GCA_029206835.1 of Rana muscosa. Classification (NCBI taxonomy): domain Eukaryota; kingdom Metazoa; phylum Chordata; class Amphibia; order Anura; family Ranidae; genus Rana; species Rana muscosa. The sequence continues at coordinate 511,464,140 of CM055117.1, forward strand.
ATTATGGCAGTTTGTATAACCTACAGAGCGATTCTGAAACGCCCCAACCCACCCCACAATTGATAGAAAGCTTTCTAGAGGACATATCACTCCCCCAGTTATCCCAAGAGGATTTCCGATACTTAAACTCTCCGATTTATACTTCTGAAATTACTAGTACCATTTTAAACCTCCCAAACAATAAATCACCTGGCCCTGATGGGTATTCTTCGGAATACTACAAAAAATTTACTGATATATTATCACCTATACTGCTGCGAGTGTTCCATGCTGCTGCCTCCTCTGCCTCATTTCCTGCAGAAATGCTACAAGCTACAGTGGTTACATTGCTTAAACCAGGGAAGGAGCCGGACAGAGCACAGAATTTCAGGCCTATTTCGCTTTTAAATGTTGACTTAAAGGTATATGCAAAGATTTTGGCCAATAGAATTGCGAAACTGCTCCCCACTTTGATTAAACCAGATCAGGTGGGGTTTGTGGCGGGTAGGCAAGCCACAGATGCCACAAGACGAATTATAAATTTGATACACTCCTCTTCCACTTCTAAGAGGCCCTCAGTTCTCCTGTCATTGGACGCGGAGAAGGCCTTTGACAGGATCCACTGGGGATATCTGTCCAGAGTTCTTGGGAAGTTTGGATTCTCAGGGCACATATGTTCTGCCATCTCTGCTTTATATTCAAATCCCTCAGCTATGGTTTTTACAGAGGGCATATTCTCGGAGCAATTCTCTATCGCGAATGGCACAAGACAGGGGTGCCCTTTGTCACCCCTGATCTTTGCTCTCGTGATGGAGCCTTTAGCTGAGAAAATAAGAACAAACCCCCAAATTCAGGGTATCCGATTGGGCAAAGAGGAGCATACAATTACATTATTCGCAGATGACGCAATTCTGTCACTATCCGATCCGGCTCGTTCCCTACCTGTGGTGCATGAGATACTAGAGTTGTTCAATGCGGTGTCTTATTACAAAATGAATGCAACCAAATCCAGTATACTTGGACTAGGGGTGGACAGTAAAACAAAATCTCTCATTCAAGAGAAGCTACCATTTCCCTGGGCAGAGAAGACGATACAATACCTAGGTATTACACTGACCCATTCAGTCTCCCAACTCTACAACTGCAACTTTGAGCCCTTAATAAACAATTTTACACAGGAAATGGTTAGAATGAAGAAGTTTTATCTCACCTGGTCTGGTAGGCTAGCAGCGTATAAAATGCTTTTACTTCCCAAATTATTATACTACTTTAGAGCCCTGCCACTCCAAATACCTAGCTCATTCTATGTAGCTATGCAAAGGACCTTATCTCAATTTATATGGGAAGGGAAAAAAGCCAGGTGCTCTCATAATTTACTTATGAAACACAGAACGGCAGGAGGAATGGGGGTGCCCAATATCAAGGACTACCATATGGCAGCAATATTGGACCAGGCTAAAGCGTGGTTTCATTCCTCAGACCCAATCCATTGGTGTAGGGCAGAGCAGGCTCAGATAGGACATGGGGAGATTCAAAACCTGTTGTTGATCACACTCTCAGATAAATACTCACCCTGTAAGAAAATCCCAACAGTAGCAGCCACAGTATCGGCATGGGAATATTTCTTGGCAAATAAAAATCCCAATATTGCTCATAAAAAAATACCGATCCCAGTGACAGCACTATCATTTCTATCTCCGAATCCAAAGATAAGACACTGGGAGAAGTATGGTATAGTTCATATTTCTGATATGTTTGTCCAGGAACGTCTCATTCCTTTCTCTGAACTACAAACTACAAAGTTTGTCCCTGAGAAAGAATTTATGGAATATGCCAGGATTACTGGTATCATAAATGCCATTAAAACACAACATATAGACATCCCGGAAACCATCTATGGCCTATGGCACTCTTTTCCCACGCCCAAAAAAGGAATAACACTATTCTATAACCTAATGCAAAGTAAACTCCATTTTGTAACCCCGAAACAATTCATGAAATGGGAGTCGGACTTGAATATAACCATATCTAAAGAACAGTGGATGCAAGCGATAAAAGCGAACCACTCTCATACCAAATGCTCTAACTACAGAGAAATAGCACAGAAGATACAACTGAGATGGTACAGAACCCCATATGTAATGGCTAAATTTCAAGGCCATACATCCAACCTGTGCTGGAGGGAGTGTGGACATGTGGGCACTTTGGCCCATGTGCTTTGGTTCTGTGTATCTCTACATAGCTTCTGGGCTGCAATAGCTCGGGTAATAGCTAATCTAACAGGGATACTTAATAGACTGAGGGTGGAACAAGCTTTATTAAGTGTAGACATGGATATCTACCCGAAGCAATACCGCTTACTTGTAATGCACATCCTATATGCAGCCAGACTGGTATTAACCCGTAAATGGAAATCGACAGAACCCCCGCGGGTTGGGGAAGTATTAAATTTAGTTGATGACTCTTATTCATACGAAAAATCCATTGCTGTTAAGGAGGGGAAATTACAGGAATTCACAAATAACTGGCACTTATGGGGAACCTACAGGCCTACTAGATAATTTGTTGCACAAAATATGTACTTTAGGCAAGTCAATATTATACAGGTACTTTGTTTAGGTAAAAGAGTAAGGAACAAAAATTGGTCAATAGTTACTAAATGTTTAATAGATGACCGCAATTTTTCATTCTATCATTATTTCTTATGTTTTAAACGGTTTAAACGGTTACGGGCCAACTTTGAGTGCGTGATCAGATGGTTGCTTTATACACTCGTATGGATGATTGTCATGGAAGAACTCAGCAGCTTGTGATTTATATAAATGTGAATTGTATCCCTGACTATGTACTCTAAAGCTCTGTACTTGTATTTTTATAAACTAATAAAAACAATTTTCAAAAAAAAAAAAAAAAAGTGTCCGATGTGTCCATCATAATGTCGCAGTCATGATAAAAATCACTGATCACCGCCATTACTAGTAAAAAAATAATAATAATAAAAATGCCATAAAACTACCCCCTATTTTGTAGACGCTATAACTTTTGCGCAAACCAATCAATAAACGCTTATTGCAATTTGTTTTACCAAAAATATGTAGAATAAGACATATCGGCCTAAACTGAGGGAAAAAAATGTTTTTTTATATATTTTTTGGGGATATTTATTATAGCAAAAGTAAGAAATATGTAATTTTTTTTTAAATTGTCGCTCTATTTTTATTTATAGCACAAAAAAAATAAAAACCACAGAGGTAATAAAATACCACCAAAAGAATGCTCTATTTGTTGGAAAAAAAGGACATCAATTTTGTTTGGGAGCCACGTCGCACGACCGCGCAATTGTCAGTTAAAGCGACGCAGTGCCGAATCGCAAAAAGGGGCCTGGTCCTTTAGCTGCAAAATGGTCCGGGCTTAAGTGGTTAAACATAAGCTTCAAACCAGAAGAATCCAAGAAGCATGTCACAAATGTAGTGGAGCACACTATAACGCTAGCAAACATAACTACATTACAAAAACTGTTAGTCAAACCCAAACATGTGTATTCCTTTACAAACATTTTGATTCAAACAAAACAACATATAATCCAATTTATTTTAAAAAGAAACTAAAAAGTGCAATGGTTTGTAGTAACCCATGGCAATTACAGCTTTCACCTTTTAGTTGATTTGATCTAGTTCTAGTGCACTAGCTGGGTACTACGGGTTACTGTGCTTGCGTTTTGCACACGCTATTGCACTTATTTATTACATGTGTTGACCCTCCTCCAAATAATATACTATAAATAAAGGAGCTAATTATAATCAGGGTTTTTTTTGCAGGAACGCAGGGGAACGCAGTTCCGGCTCCTCCTGGACTGACTGTATGTAATGGCAAGGTGTGCTGCAGGGTATGGATGCTCACTGCAGTGGATCTATTTTCTCAGGGGGGGTCTATTGTTGCTGAGGAGGATCTTATGTTGCTGGGGGATCAGTTGTTGCTAAAAGAGATCTACGGTTGGGAGGGGGGTCTATTGTTGATGGCAGCCAGAAAGTCTATTAATGCTGGCTGTGCAGAGATCTGTTGATGCTGCCAGGAGTCTATTGTTGCTGGGGGGGGTAATTTTGTTGTGGGTGATCCATTGTTGTTAGGGGGATTTATTGTTGCTGGCTGCAGGGGATCTATTTTACTGTTTTTCTTGATATCATTACCAAATTCCATACAAATTACTTTTTTTTAACATTACAAGTTTATTAAGGTTAAACTTGAAGAGAAAGACAGAACAAATCATTTGCAGATGCAACTGCACGCAAGATACAGTTATCCACAAATTAGAGAAATCACCATATACAGATAACAGGTGACCACAATACAGTTAACTCAGACTATCCAAAGGTCATGCACAAAGAGGTCATAATCCCCACTTAAGCTGATGTCATATTGGGTGACGTGAATCACAAGTGTCTGGTTGTACTTATGGGGTAAAGCTATAATGTGGTCAACTAACAATATTTATAATAAGCAGCTGCGTTCTCAACAGTAGTCTACAATCTATTAAAGTAAGGAAAAGATGAGAGCAAAAGGAGAAGAAAAAGGCAGAGGCCAAAGTACTGGCCAGGAAAATGTAAGGGAGAGAAGAGAAGAGTTGGCAATTGTTATACTGCTGTAAAAATGTTAAGGGTTACAGAGATGAGAGGTATCCAGGTGGAATAGAATCACCCACTCCAGTTCTAAGCAGGTAGTCTAAGGAGGTGAATGAGACATGATATCTGAATATGCGGCAGAGTATTTGAATATCAGCCACGGCTGCCATATTTTGTGAAATTTTCTATACAAATTACTTAGCACCACAAAATGATACTTGGTTCTATATTGTCTAAAAGGGGCGGTACTGGGAGGTGGGTAGGGGCAGAGAAAAGGGGTGACTTGGAAAGGGGAGTTCCTGCACCTATTGTCTGAGAAAAAAAGCCCTGATTAAAATATGTAAGAACTGACTCTTTACTCAGTACAATGCATTTTTTTTTCTTTTTTATAGAAATTAATAATTTTGGTCTGTAATACACTGAATATTTATAGTAACCTGAAAATAGTTCAGTTAAGCAATACATAAGCATGGCTATAATCATTGAATTTGACTAGGACAAGATTGTGTTTTCACCTGCAGTCCTTCCTTGGTCATTTACAGTCACAGTATCCTGCTTTACTCTAAAAGAAGATTTTTTTTTCCATTAATGGGTTAAAGATTATGCCGCAATGAACTGAGAAGGGGTTATACATATTTAAACAGATGTGCTACGGGTCTGTGAAAGGGGATACAGACTGTTGAAAATGGGGGCCAAAAGGGCACAGAAATACTGTGTTGTGAAATAAGATAAGAGATCATTGAGTAGGAAAGAGAAAGAGGTCCTAAAGTTAGAGATAAAGAGAAAATAGCAAACATAATGCAGAGGAAAGCTCATTGATTAACACAAATGACCAAGAGCTTCTTCAGTTTAAATGAAGTTTAACCTCACTAAAATATACTATTATCTGTACCTTCTACTCATAATGAAATTTAAAATATTCAAAGCTATCTATTTAAAAAACGAAAGTAATACTCCAGGCAAGCATCCAAATGCACAGTAGAAACATATAAATGGAAATATTCAAAAAGGGGAGAAATTGGGAGGGGATTATCACGGTGCTTGCAAATAATAATGGAAACCATATATATAAAATATTTTGTATAGTTTAATATGAAGATTAAAAACCAAACAAGACAGTTTGTTGGATTGTATTTAACATTTACATTATGGTGGTCATGTGATGAAGATTCTGGTTGAACAGGGATCTGATATTTGTATACTATCCCGACATGTTTCACCTTATGGCTTAATCAGGGGATATACGAATCAACCAATGACAACGAGAAACGCCTCAGAACCCCCAGGAAGGGCCGCCGCCAAAAAAGGGGACCACCAAGAGGAAGAGGCACTGTGCGGCCACAGAGGACACACAACGACCAGGTTAAAAGAGAGTTAACTCAGAGCATGTAGTAGAGGGTGCCTAAAATATAGAATAACGTATGTCCAATAAGGATGGAATAAATGGCACTTGCAAGCATTTGCGACAGCACTTCCAAGTGCACTTGTAGTGCAAAGTGGATTTGCCTTTAGTAAATCAACCCCTCTGTGTCCCATGAATCCTCTACTTTCTATTACATGACTAGAACACCAGTTTTACCACCACTGTGTCTGATGAGAAATTATAGTGTAATGGAAAGAAACACATAGCAGAAAGGGAGTTCAAACTAAATTTCCTCATAGTCGCCCATTATAAACTGAAAGTGGGCAGCAATGATATGTGACTAAAATCTAAAAGGCGCACAAAACAAAAAAAAGCTGCCGGAACCACACCTTCCACTTCCAATACAATTATTCTCATTTATGATTCATTATCTTTTTGGGGAAAATATGTTGAATAGCTAATAAACAGAATGGAAATTCAAAGGATGCCATCTTTTATTTCAGTTTACAGTATTGGACTCCATAGTAATAAAGATAAATCAATGCCTGAACACTCTTCTGGGTGCAAAAAAAAAACTTCATGGTCCCTCACTGTGCTTAGTGGTTCTTCTCGCTGACCTATGCATCACTTCTGAAATGTGAAGAGGAAAGTGGCAAACTATGACAGTTTAGTGTAACAGAGTGCAAAACAAGATCTCTTGTCCCACTTGCTTTCAAGGTGAAACAGACTGAAAAAATGTTAGAATTGAGAACTGTGCTTTGCTCTTCTTTTTTACTCTTCTGTATCATCACTAACAAAGCAGCAGAGACAAAAGATCTATGTTTTCTTAAATTAGTTAAATTAAATTACCTAACGATATGCAATGATATGAGGAGATCTGAATTGAAGAAAAATGTAGTCAAGCATCTAAAGTTGGTGAAATATTTTTCGATTACAGAAACATTTTTGTATTCCAGCACAGAAGGTCAACCCTGCCAAGGGACATTAAATGGTGACTTAGGCTCCAGCCTGGGTAGCCTTGTAGATAATGTGACTCTGCTATAGACTGGACAAATTAGCTTTTAGTTCAGCTGTGTGATTTTCCATGTTCTGAATATTTACAGGTTATGCCTTTACAAAAGCACATTCAGTGGTTACAAAACTACATTTGTTGTTACATTTTTCAAGCATTTACAGCATCTACATCATTCAGAATAGAGTAATCATGTGTCTCTGCAGGGAAGAAGGAAATTTTAAAGCAAACTTGTATTGAGAGAAAATGTAGACTACCACTGTTGAGTTCTCCTTTGAAGAAAGCTTGTTGTCTAGCTTTCACATGTAAAATACATTCTAAGACAGAGGCATGTAAAACAGATTAATTAAGGAATTTGTCTGACTTTAGAATCTGCATTTTTTTGTACTGGGCCAGTGACTTAGAATATTTTGAAACTAGAGACATCAAGGCAGCTAGTGCTTTAAAAAACACAGTGATAGCTAGTGATGGGCGAATCTGCCAAGGCTTGATTCACAAGGGTTTATGGAATAGTTGACTAAATCCTGTTTGAAATATGGCAAACCCAAGCTTAGAGGTTAACCTCAGAGAGGTTTGAGGACAATATTGAAAACACAAAAGATCCTTTAAATAACATGCTTGGGGTATTTTTACTATTAACTTGGCTTACATACAGCAGCAGCACCCCAATCTAATTAAGTTATTTTTTTTTTTTTCAGGCTGCCTTAGCTGCAACACATTCTTTTTTTTTTTTTTTTTTTATGTTTATATATAATTTTATTACAAAAAAAATGTTGCTAAAAAAGTTAGAAAAAAAGTATAATGCACCAGGTCTACAGAATGCTAAAGTACAAGGTGTCTTCGTTGCTAACATTGGGCAACCCTTAGAAACCATTAAATATGCAGAATCATCCCACATCAAAAGCTTTAACTCTAACAGCCCTCCAACTACTCCTTATATTAAAATATAGGTTCTCCCTAAAGAATCTGATTACCTATACACAATTCTGTACAGTTTTTATAACCAAGCTAACAAAATGAGCTGCACTTGAGTTCACATTCTTAGTAGGGATGAGCCGAACACCCCCCAGTTCGGTTCGCACCAGAACTTGCGAACAGGCAATAAATTTGTTTGAACATCCGAACACTATTAAAGTCTATGGGACTCGAACATGAAAAATCTAAAGTGCTCATTTTAAAGGCTTATTTGCAAGTTATTGTCCTAAAAAGTGTTTGGGGACCCAGGTCCTGCCCCAGAGGACATGTATCAATGCAAAAAAAAGTTTTAAAAACAGCTGTTTTTTTGGGAGCAGTGATTTTAATAATGCTTAAAGTGAAACAATAAAAGTGAAATATTCCTTTAAATTTCGTATTTTGGGGGGGGGGGGGTGTATAGTATGCCTGTAGAGTAGCGCTTGTTTCCCGTGCTTAGAACTGTCCCTGCACAAAGTGTCATTTCTGAAGGAAAAAAAGTAATTTAAAAGCACTCGCGGCTATAATGAATTGTCGGCTCCCAGCAATACAGAGAAAAGTCATTGATGAAAAAAAAAAAATGCGTGGGGGTCCCCCCAAATTCAATTACCAAGCCCTTCAGGTCTGGTATGGATTTTAAGGGGAACACCACCACCAGTTCCCCCCAAAAATCCATACCAGACCCTTTATCCGAGCACGCAACCTGGCAGGCCGCAGGAAAAGAGGGGGGGACGAGAGAGCTCCCCCCCTCCTGAACTGTACCAGGCCACAGACCCTCAAAATGGGGAGGATGCTTTGGGGGTCTGTGACCACTCAAAGCATTATGTCCCCATGTTGATGGGGACAAGGTCCTCATCCCCACAACTCTTGCCCGGTGGTTGTGGGGGTCTGCGGACGGGGGGCTTATCGGAATCTGGAAGACCCCTTTAACAAAGGGGACCCCCAGATCCCGGCCCCCCCTATGTGAATTGGTAAGGGGTACATTTTACTCCTACCATTTCACAAAGAAAGTGTAAAAAAAAAAAAAAACACACAGACACCATTGGGAAAAGTCCTTTATTAAAAATAAAAAAAATAAAAAAAAGATTCCAGCGGTGTTAATCCACTTTTGGTATCCTGCGATGGATGCTCTCCTCTCCGGGGTCCAGCGGTGGATGATCTCCTCTAGCCTTTAAAATTAGAAAAATTTAAAATAAAATTTAGATTTCTCCGATAGACTTTTACAGGGTGTTCCGCGGCTTTTCGAATTTGCCGCGAACACCTCAAATTGTTCGCTGTTCGGCGAACGGGGGAACAGGCAATGTTCGAGTCGAACATGAGCTCATCCCTAATTCTTAGCAAATAAACAAACAATGGGCTTCAACACAATTTATACAGCGGACACAACATTCACTCATCATCATCATCATCATCTTCCTCATCCTTGTCTTCCTCATCTTCCTCATCCTCCTCATCATCATCATCTTCTGGTTCAACCTTCTTCATTGAGCTTTCTGGTCTGTTGGCAATCTTCTTGCACAGCAGATGCACAGTTCTTCAACAGATCACAAAAAAACTAACCACTGAGACACAGCAGATGCACAGTACACGTGGTGGTAAGAAGATGCACAGTACATGTGGTGGTAAGAATGGGGGAACACCCAGACAACCTACAGTAGGAATAATAGTGAGCACATCAAAAGTACAAGTATGGTTAAAACCACTAATACTAAGATGATTAAAGATTTGGGTGCAATTCCCAAAACACAGACACAAACTTAATTAGATGATTTTTTAGACAAGCGAATCTTGACACAACCTCAGACACCTATAAACAGAACCAACGATCGCACCAATTCAGGTGAAGCAAAATTGAATATCATCAATTTATCTTCACATCTACTCACACCTATTGAAAGCCAGGTGCTTTCTTTAGGTCTGCCTTTCTGTCCGAACAAAATTTTTGATAATTTTGAAACAGTTAAAGACATACATTTATTTGCAAGAAAGTTTTTATTTAAGAGTATGTACAGTAAACAATCTAAGAAAGAGGAAACGTGCCCCAAATATTACAGCCGCAGATTTCAGAGCACTACGTGACCTGAATCTGCTGTTGCAGGAAAGTGAATCTTGCATGGATGTCTGGGAGGATGATCTGGATAGTGAGGAGAGTGAGGAGGAGGAATCGCAAAATAAGTGGCAATATAATACTTTTAAAAATAAATCTAATACATTTCCTCTGCTTCAGCAAAATCCAGCTTTGGCTCTTTTTGTCAAACAAACAACTAAAGAGATTAAGGCAATTAACAAAGAAAATCAGTCAATAATCTAAATTTGGAACAACAATCAGCTTTGAAATCATTGAAAGAAAATGTGGATATTACAATCAAGGGATCGGACAAGGGTGGGAACATTGTACTCATGGATAATTCCATGTATGAATCAATGTGTCTCAAAATATTAAATAATCATAATTGGTATAGAAAAATTTTGGCTTCAATGATAGACAAATTTAACCAGGAGTTCTATGATCTAGTTGATGAAGCACACATGTCGGGTGCCATTACTATCGACATGTTGAACTTCATACATACCAGGCAGCCCCGTATTCCTACTATGTACACACTTCCCAAAGTGCATAAAGACATCAAGAATCCCCCGGGGAGACCCATTATCTCCGGTAATGGGAGCATCTTCGAGGGGATCAGCCAGGTCATTGACGAACATCTAAAACCACTTGTATTAGAATTAGCATCCTACGTGAAAGATACAATTCATTTACTTCAAATTTTAGAAAACATGGAAATTCCCGATTCGGCAATATTGGTTACGATAGACGTTGAATCGTTATATAACATCATCCCACATGATTTGGGTATTGCTGTAATAGGCCGAGTTTTACAGCAGAAAGCCACCACAGAGTGGAAATTTAATAGGTTTATATTGCGTATGCTCAAATTTATTTTGAGACACAATGTCTTTTTGTTCAAGGATTCCCACTACCTCCAGGTACAGGGTGTGGCTATGGGGACGTGCTGTGCACCCTCATACGCCAACCTGTACCTGGGGGAGTGGGAAAAAATGTTTATTTTCAATGATTCATTGGCCATTTTTACACAACACATTGTGCTATGGCAACGATACATAGACGATGTGCTGTTGGTATGGAATGGACCCGAGGAGACTCTCAAACAATGCTTAAAATAAATGAATCGTAACAAATTCAACTTATTCTTTACGATGTCATATGATTGTCATAAGATCAATTTTTTGGATGTTTGTATCACCAAAGATCAAAGTGGAAAATTGGCCAGCAGCCTATATAGAAAAGAGACTGCTGGCAATACTCTTTTACACGCCGATAGTTTCCATTCAGAACCCCTCAAAAAATCTATACCCTTTACTCAGCTTTTGCGTTTAAAACGCAATTGCACATCTGCAGAAGATTTCCAACATGAAGCAGACTAACTAAGCATAAGGTTACTTACTAGGGGTTATAGTAAGTCTTCTTTGAGGAAAGCCTTTAATCGGGTAAAAAACATGAACAGGCATGATCTGATCTTTCAAAAGAAGATCAAGAAAAAAGATGATACAACAAGAATCATTTTACGTTATTCGAATGAACATGACAAAATCAGGAAAATTCTTTCTAAGTATTGGGCCATTCTTACAGAGGAACCATCCCTTATGAGTTTGGTTACGGCCAATCCGCAGATCACGTTCAAAAGGGCAGGATCACTGGGTGAAATGCTCACACAGAGTGAGTACAAGGGGAATCAGAGAAAGGACCCCTGTAAAATCTGGGGTACATACCCCTGTGGATCCTGCTCCTTTTGTGAAGTCATAGGTCAGAGAACCTCTTTCATGTTGCCCAATGGGGAACGTTTCCAGTTGAAGCATTTTGCTAACTGCAAAATGCAAGGGGTAGTTTATCTACTCCAATGTCAATGTGAAGCATTCTATGTCGGGAAGACACGCCAGGAGTTGCGTCAATGTGTCAGTAAACACTTGGCCAGTATGAAAATTTGTAATTTGTATCTTCCATTGGTAAGACATGTGGCTAAAAGACATGGCTATAGAATGCCTATGGTAAATTTTACGGTCCTTGACGGGATACATATTCCAAGAAGGGGAGTGGAATAAAACATTACTCCAACAGGAAATGCTATGGATTAGATTTTTAGATGGTACCACACCCCCTGGCCTCAACGAAGCAGAAAGCTTTAGGCCATTTCTAGATGGCTTTAGCTCAGGGAAAACCGATTAAATGTATACATATTCTCTCTGTTTTTCATTCTTGGCTATTCCATCATATCTGGTGGAATGCAGGGCCTTTCCTTTCCTCTTTTTCCTTTTTTCATCTTAGGACCCACCCTCTATTAGTCTTTCTCATTTTTGTTTATGTACATGAATAGAGACTGTCCAAAGTATATGTATAGGGGTTTTATTTCATTGTATTTTGTTTAATTTGTAACACTTGTGATGTTCTGGCTCGACATGTCCTCTCCCTCCCCCTTTGGGGAGGCGGAGGACATGTCTGTCACAACACACAAGGGTACCTTTGTATATTTTGTATAGATGTATAGATTTTTCTGTCAATAATTACTGTCCATTATATTGTTCTTTTATTTCAGGGGGATAATGACCTCCTCCTGGATCTCCGCCTGTCCTCACTGTCATTGCAGCATGCCCAGCACACCCAAGCCCCTTTGCGCTTTGGAGTGCGTGGGGGCACCCCCTTCCCATCCCCTGCCATGGCGGAGACTTTTTTCCGCTACGCAGAGATGGGAGGGATTTTTTTGTGTCGGGGGTTATTTAGTTCTGCCTTTAGGTGGGCCCTTATGTGTTTTGTCCATTTTGCCCTTTGCAATTGGATGGTTTACACATGGTCCATTCTTTACCCCCCCAGTGGGTATTGTTCAGTATGACGACTTCCGTGATGGTTTTTCTCTTAGGCAGACCTTTTGGTCCTTTATCATCTTGGCAGTATGCCCTCATGCCTCTTATATTTTTTGAGTCAGCCATTTTACTTCCCCTACTGACTGGACATCGTCCACAATGCTGTGAGGATTTGTTTAGGATTTGTTTTTGCGGGACGCCGCTGCGTCATTTCCGGTGGCGGGCGCACGTGTGAGGCCACTTCCGGTTTGCGGCCATTGCAGCTTCCGGGAGTTTCCTTCCACGGGGGACTCCCCCAGTTTTGGCGCTGCCGCGTTCCCGCACTTTTTGACGCACTGGGAGATCCAGGAGTTGATGGGAGGCGACATATGGCTCTGCCTACCCGCGTCATTTCCTGGCGCCTTTCTGGGCTATAAAAGGCAAACGCCGGGAATCCCCAGCTGCCAGTTCCCTCCAGACCAACCTGAGGACATCCACATCCACATCCACATTCCACATCAATCTCTTGTTCATGGCCAAGGACTAGGCTCGTACAGCAGGTTCACTGCACCAGGTCACTGGGGGTCCTCTGCTTTGCTTTCTACTTGGATAATCTCTGCAAGTTTCCCTAGCCAGTAAGTTTCCAGTCCTCTCCGCTTTTTCTGTGTCAGTTTTTTTCACCTGCAGTATCAGATATATAGCCAATTTGGCTTTCTATTTTAAATTTTTATGGGGTGACACATGATTTGAATGGAATGGTTTATTTAATTATATATATTCTATACCTGATAGGGGGGTTTTCTTCTTGATCCTCTTTTCATGGCTTTTCTATTATTTTTCTGGGGATAATTTTGGAGACCATTCTTTAGAGATTTTTTATCTTAATACTTGGTTGGTTGGACTTGATCTACCGTATATACTCGAGTATAAGCCAACCCGAATATAAGCAGAGGCACCTAATTTTACCACAAAAAAATGGGAAAACTTATTGACTTGAGTATAAGCCTAGGGTGTCCATCTGCATGCCTCACTGTGCCTCACTTTGCCCATCTGCATGCCTCTCTGTGCCTCACTTTGCCTCACTGTGTCCATGTGCATGCCTCACTGTGTCCATGCCTCACTGTGTCCATGCCTCACTGTGCCCATGCGTCACTGTGCCCATGCCTCACTGCAGTGTTTCTCAACTCCAGTCCTCAAGGCGCACCAACAGGTCATGTTTTTGGGATTTCCTGCAGATAAAACAGCTGTGATAATTACTAAGGCAGTGAAACTGCTGAAATCACCTGTGGAAATCAATGGCAATCCCAAAAACATGACCTGTTGGTGCGCCTTGAGGACTGGAGTTGAGAAACACTGCCTCACTGTGCCCATGCCTCGCTGTGTCCATGACTAGACTGACATTTAACATGGGAGTCTATGGAAGGGGTGCCCGGATTTGAAAAATCAGTGCTCCCCGGCCCTAGGTCCCCTAGACAAAAAACTTTGCACACTTGTAGAGGAGAAATGGGGCTACATGTGTGCCAAGTTCCGGGTCCAGGGGACCAAGACCGACCGGTACCGGGTCCCCAAAGTCACCAGAGAAATTACCGTTTAACATGGGAGTCTATGGAAGGGGTGCCCGGTTTTGAAAAATCGGTGCTCCCCGGCCGTAGGTCCCACGGACAACAAACTTTGCACACTTATAAAGGAAGAGTGGAGCTACATGTGTGTCAAGTTTGGCTGGTACCAGGTCCCCAAATTCCGGGAGATCAGGCACAAAAAGTGACTCGAGTATAGGCCAAGGGGGGCTATTTCAGCACAAAAAAATGTGCTGAAAAACTCGGCTTATACTCGAGTATTTACGGTATATATCAGGCCACTCATTATCCAACTAATTTGTCCACAGGTTCTTTTTGGTCTATTTTTGTTTGTCCCTTTTGAGGCTGGGATAACAACCTTTGGGTGGATAAATTATTTTTTGAACTGGCATCTTTGAATTGAGTCTTCAGACTCTGGGATTCCTTCATGCTGTGAAAAGGCTTATGTGGACGATGGTGGAGTGTCCGGAATGGGGGAGCTGTGTTTTCCTTGAATGAACATATATATATATATATATATATATATATATATATATTGTGCAAATAGGCACCTCTGTATGCGCTGAAACATGTAACATGTAACTTGTTGTTAAATCAACACGTATTCTATGCATTGATTATATGCTCTGCAATTTCATAAATGACTGCTGTCCCTGAAGAAGATTGTTCTTTCATTTTTGAATTTTCGAAACGCGTTGGATTTGCAGAGTATCATCCCCAGGAACTGTTTGTAACAATGTGCTTGGGGTTTGAGGCAACTATTAAGTATCCATGCTAGATGTTCATGTAATTTTATGTAATCTTTTTTATTCTTGTGGCTCTGTAAAGCATTATGTAGAGCATTATGTTCATTATGTAATTTTTGTAATAAACATTTATATTTTTCTATATGGTTTTCCTATTTTCTATTGCCTTTAAAATCCCATTTTTTTTAGGTACAATCCAATTTTGATTCATGAGGGATGATGGCAATACACATGCCAGTCCATGTGAGTCTACTTATTTTCTGGATGTAGGATTTAACTTCCCTTTCATAGCGGACCTTGTCACCTTTGACCAACTCTCCAAACTTTCCTTTCTCCTTGGCAAACATGGTCTTCCACCTCTCGGACTGAGGAGTCCGGGTGTTTCTTCTTGTGCTCCTCCCGGCATGTCTGCACGAAGTAGGCGTAAGAGGACATCTTGCCCCTGGGCTTGTTAGGATCTCCGTTCCCCATTGCTGATACCTGAGCTGTACGAGTGATAAGAGGTGACCGATCCGCCTGTGTGTCCCGTCACATTCTTTTTTCATCAAACTGTATTAGGTCCCCTTTGACTAGTAGATAAAAAATGGCCTGTAGTTCACTTTGACTGTCCTTGTTTTCAACGGTGCAAAACTGTCCTGCCAATGACCAATTTCTATAAGCTTCTCATTAGGAATTTGGAGACCACAGATAACCTCTTAGAATCTTTTGGCAAAGAGCATTTGGCAAAGAGCACCTTTTTTAAAAAGGGCAATTGGCTTAGGGATGCCTTAAACCTGCCTGTGAAGTAACACAGCTGTAGAATGTACATAAACACATGTGATATTAACAACAATAAAGAAACCATAGATTATACAACAGTATAAAATTGTCAGCTGACAATTAAACCAGTTAACGACGGCCCATCACAAATATACTGCAGCAGGGCGGCCGCTCTGCGCCAGATCACGTACTTACGTGATCTGACACTTCTGGGTCTGGGGTGCGCGCATGCTGCCGGCGACCCGCTCCCGCTGTGATAATACACAGTGGGAGCCCAGCAGCGGGTACTGTGGACTCGATGTTTGCTGGTATCCGCTGATTGTACAGGGCACAGGCAGAACGACAATCTGCCTATGTAAACAAGGCAGATTGCCGTTCTGTCAGAAGGGAAGGCACAGATTATGTGTTTCTGCTAAGCAGGAACACTGATCTTTGTCTTCCCCAGTCAAAGCACCTCCCCCACAGTGAGTAAGCACAACCTAGGCATACATTTAACCCTTTGATTACCCCTGATGTTAACCCTTTCCCTGCCAGTGTACAGTACAGTGACATTGCATAATTTTTAGCACTGATCATTGTACTAGTGTCTTTGGTCCCCAAAAAGTGTCAAAAGTGTCAGTTAGGTGTTCCATTTGTCCGCCGCAATATCGTAGTCCTGTTGTAAGTCGCTGATCGCCACCATTACTAATAATAAATAATTCTATAAATAAACATATCCCATAGTTTGTAGACACTATAACTTTTGCGCAAACCAATCAATATACGCTTATTGGGATATTTTTACCAAAAATATGTAGCAGATTACATATTGGCCTAAATTGATGAAAAATTATTGGGTAAGTTTTATAGCAGAAAGTAAAAAAAAAATGTTTTTTGTTTTAAAGGTGCCGACCTTTTTTTAAAAAACTGCAGAGGTGATCAAATACAAAAGGCAGCTTAAATGACAAGTGTTCAGTAACTAAAGAATTCTCTGATATTAGCATTCTAAACAAGGCCTTATCAACATAAAATAAAAATTCTAAAAATTTGTAAACATACCACCCCTAAGGCCCGGTTCACACAGGGGCGGCACGACTTTGGGGGCGACTCGGCGGTGCAATCTCAAGACGACTTGAGACGCCCGGTTCAGGCGATTTGCATAATGACTTCTGTATAGAAGTCAATGCAAGTCATCCCGAGTCGCCCCCAAAAGTAGTACAGGAACCTTTTTCTAAGTCGGAGCCACCTGAGTCGCTCCTATTAGAACGGTTTCATTTAACAGAGCGGGACGTGACTCATCAGGTGACCGAGTCACCTGACGAGTCGCCCCTATGTGAACTGGGCCTAAAGCAAAAATACACAGAAAGCTTGTAGCAAAGAAGAAAAAAAAGAACTTAAAGTGGAGTTCCACCCTGAATTTTTTTTTTTTTTTTTTTTACCAAATATCCCCCAAAAAATAGAAAAAAAAATAGAAAAAAAAAAGTTTTACTTACCAGAAATAGCGGTTGCTATGCGGAAGTCCCTAATCTGCCTCTTTATCGTCCGCGGCTGGTCTTCTTCCTCCGTCCTCGCGGTGTCTTCTGGTGAATGGGGCGCGCTGCCTTCTGGGAACTGTGTGTATCCCAGAGAGCAGCCGGCCCATTCACAAAGCGCCGCACGGCTCGCGCATGCGCAGTAGGAAACGGGCAGTGAAGCTGCACGGCTTCACTGCCTGTTTCCGTTACTGAGGATGACGGCGCCGGGAGCTGCCAGGATCGAGGGATTGGCCTTGGGGGGCTGACATCGCTGGCGAGTAGGACAGGTAAGTGACCCTATTAAAAGTCAGCAGCTACAGTGTTTGTAGCTGCTGACTTTAAAAAAAAAATGCGGGTGGAATCCCTCTTTAAAGTGACTGCTGGTCTTAAATCAAAATGAAAGACAGAAGTCCCCAATTATAAGAATAAAAAGGCAGCAAAGGGGTTGATTGTATAAAAAGCTACAGTAGCAATCAGAATTTTAGTTTTTTTTAACCAACTCCAATCTTTACCTATGCAGATTGTCAGCTTTTCCTATTCTTCCTAATCCTATGCTTTTCCGACAGCAGCTTCCAATTAACTAACACTATGGCTACTCTGTACACTCTTTATAGTAAGGGACTGGCTTAAACCCAAACCCCTTATTTGCCCTTATTTGCCTGCTGTCCATAATTCAAAGGCCATGCAGTGCATTTTAGTTTAAAAATAATGCTTCTGGTTGGATTTGCACAAAGATTAAAATCTGCAAGGTTTACAGGAACCTGTACGGGTTTTCTTTGGAGATGTTTGCATCCCTGCCAGCATTTCAAATCATTACACCACTATACTGCACTTAAATGAGTATAAAACCTAATGTGAGAGTAAACTTCTAAACAATAAAACACAAATGGACTATACATTGATCTGAATCATTCCTACAGTAAAAGCTATACAAGAGTACATTAGTGTTGTCAGTTATAGCTATGTTAATCATATGCTTCTAAAATTACAACAGGTTTTCAGGCAGTTCAGCAAAATGTGATGACGCAGTATACATTATAGAGAAATAAACAACAACAACAGAAAGGAACAAGGGAGTTATTGTTTTTGATTGCTTTAAAGTGGGTAAGCAATATATCTAAGGTAATAGGAAAAAATCAGCAGGCATACTGGATTAAAGAATAAGGTATAACCGTAGGATCTGTCTAGATTACTTTACCGACCACTTGTAAAACCTCTTATTCTCTGCAACTGGATGCTGGCACAAGGAATGCATTTAGTTGGATAAAATAGAAATAAAACAAAAGAACACATACACAACAATTACTGCAGAATAGCTTACGGTATGTCTGTACAACTAAAGTCCATAGATGAAGGAAATTAGGGTGGCGTTTTGAAAATAGATTCCAGTCTGGCATAAAATAAAGACACAGCAAATAAAATGAACGCACCTTTAAAATAACCTGCTGCATCTAGTGCGCTTTGTTAATACGTTTTATTTGAAAAGCCAAGTCCACCTAGGCAGACATTAAAGTGGAACTACACAGCATCCGAGCAGCACTACAAACCAAAAACACTATTTGATTTGATTTTTAATATTCAAAGCAAACTCACCCATCCATTCATGTCTTCATGCTTTATTTTGCTGAGAGATCGTCTTGAAAAACAGCATTTACTTCCTGGAATCCATCTGCTCTTATCTCAGGCATGCAGCAAGGAGGGTGTGCTAAGCTGAGAACCCCCTCCTGAAGACTCCTGGGACATATAACATCATTTGCCTAGGCATAGAAACCAGGAACTAACTTAAGAAATGTAAAAAAAAATAAAAAATAGGATATACTTTCCTATTTATTTACTAATGCTAGCAGCATAAGTATTAAATATAGTTAATGTTGATTGAGAGAGTGAAGTTCCACATTAACAATTTTACACTTAAAAAGCTTTCCTATGTACCAATATACCATTAATGCACCTTTGTTGCAGAAAAGAAAAAGCTTTCTCTATACTCTAGTGTCTCCTATAGAAAACTAATCCATTACTAACTGGTATTCATCCTTACGATATGAAAAATGTTAGAAGCAAGTACTTCACCAGCTGACCTTATTAACGCACACCCTTGCACCTGCCCCCCTCTCCTGGAGATTGCAGTGACATGCATCTATTGTCAGTGAGCACTATTCTCCTTGAATACACAGCCAGTGTACTTTTCTGCTGATCAATTTTTTAGTTCTTTACCCTCTTCTTGCATAGATCATTCATTTGGCAGAGTGTGCAGGAGCCGAGTGATCACATAACATCCTAGTGGAGCAAAGCTGTAGTATTGACAACAGGAGAAGCATATCACTGGAAGTCTGCAAAGCTCACCATATACTATACAATCTTATTGTTTAATCTCCTTTAGATCTACCATCAACTAGGTAGTGCAAGGGCCTGCCTGTTTGGATACAGAGTGATTGAATAGATAGGTGTGTCCTCCTATTATATTGTTTTGGCAAATGTAAAGGAGATTGTACAATCATATTGTATAGTGTATGGCCACCTTTATACACCTAAAATTAACTAGTTGCGCTTTCAGAGCCAACGTTTGTTAAACAAACCCCAAATATAGAAGCAAATGCACATCTTGCCATCTGCAAAAATCTTTAACAAACTCAGCAAAACAAGCACTACGCTGGGTGTAAATGGAAAGTGAAATTGGTGTGTTTACACAAGAACAATGACAGCCGAGTGTCTCTATCCACTCCCTCCTATATACTTGTATAAAGCTAGTCATGCACTATGCAATCTGATTGTACAATCTTTGTATAGTCAGGGTTCTTTTAATATGAAAAGTGAGGGCCTCAGAGCCAACCCCGAAGTTCGCCCTGAATCCATTTTGCAGGTTTGCTGAGACGTGGTCTGCTCGGTCCACCCTTCTCTCTATCCTTTCCCCCCTTCTCTTTCTGTCTGTTTTCTTCCATCTAGTAGTCAGACGTCATGCTAATCGATTTTGCTGGTCCTCACTGTTCTTTGTATAGTGTATCGCTGTCTGCCTAGAGGCGGCGGCGACTTGTTCAGATCTACTTTGGACACGCTTCATACAATATTGAGGAAGCATGATTTACAGTATATCATTCTATGTTATTGACTTCTGACAGTTATCTGTGCTGTTTTATTTTGTTGAAAAGCAATAAACATATAGTTGACTCTAATATGAAAAGTGAAATTCTGCCTAAAAAGGTGAACTTACAAGGTTAATTTGATGGGATTTACATTTCCCTGCCATGGTTTTGACATTTTCTTGGGGTGCCTTACATCAAAAATGTCGCCCAGATTGTGCTGTTTTCACTTGATATTCCAAGGAGGATTGTGTAAGGAGCAGGTACTGTAATCTATTGCTCAGCATTAGTGTTGGGCGAACAGTTTCGGCCCGAGCATAAGTTTGGGCCAAACATTGGCTGCTCTTCCCGATCAGGTAACACCCTAATTTGCAGGGTGTAAGGCGGATGTTTGCCCTGCTGAATGCCCTACAATGCATTGCTCTGCGCCCTGATTGGGCAAAGTTTTGCGCAGTCAAAGTGCAGTAAAAGCTAGTTGTTAAGGAGCAGGGCCAGTAAGCCTCCTTAACAACCGGTCATTAGCTGTCAATGGGCTCCCCCGCTGACAGCTGAAAAAAAAACATTTGCCTGTAAAAAATAGTTAAAAAAAACTGTGTGGGGGTCCCGCCCCAATCCATACCAGACCCTTAGGGTCTGGTATGGATTTTAAAGGGAGCCCCACGACAAAAAAAAAACGATGTGTGGTCCCCTCAAAATTCATACCAAAACCTTATCCGAGCATGCAGCCTGGCAGGCCAGGAAAGGGGGAGGACGAGCACATGGGGGGTGGTCGCTTTGATGCAGGGGGATGTAAATCCATCATCAATCATCAATCATGAAGCCCGTGGCGCTGCCAACCTGAAAAAGAAAGAAAAAAAATTGCCCTGCCAGACCGTGAAAGCAAACCGCTGAATGGCTGGCTTGCTGTTTGACAGTTCTTATATAGGTATGGGTGGGGCAACGTCACCTGGTGGCACTGCCTTCCTTGCGACATCAGCAACTGGTGCATGTTGAGTCAGTGACTTTGCAAGGGGACGGTGCCACCTGGTGATGTCGCCAAGTGGGCCCCACCTTATCTATATAAGAACTGTCAAACGGCAAGCCAGCATTTTTTTGGGGTTAATGGGTAGGGGTACTATGTACATGCTACAGATGCACCACTTTACAGACTGACTAAGTGAACCCCCTCCCAGGCATTATATTTGCAAAACAAGCAGGATTCAAGCCTCTGCGGTGTGCAGTACCACATTTGGCCAGAGGTGCGGGGGTGCCGGAGCCGATCGGAGCCGTTCGGAAATACTCGGAAACACTCTGAAATACTCAGTTCCCGAGGGATTCCAAGCCTTTCCGAGGGTTTCCGAATGCAGCCGAACAATCTCCGAGTATTTCTGAGTCTCTCCGCCCCCCCACCTCTGGCCACACGCGGTAATGCATGCCATAGAAGTCAATGTGGAACTAATTATTTTCACTTCCATTGACTTCTATGGGGAAACTCGCTTTGATATGCAAGTGCTTTGGATTACAATCATTCTCCTGGAACGGATTATGCTCGTAATCCAAGGTTCCACTGTACTTGCATATAAATCTTCAAAATTTTATTTCTCATGTTCGGCTCCCATAGACTTCAATGGAGTTTGCTGTTTGGGGCAGAACTTTTCCTCTGTTGGTGAGTTCTGCTGCAAACCAAACAGGGGGAGATGTTCGGCCCTTCTATACTCAGCCTAAACTGAAGTCAGGTTAGTTACAGACAGAGCAAGGAACTATGATGGGACAGTTCAATATTATCTCGATTTTAGTCAACAGAATCTTTAATATTAAATTCCACATCAATTTTCTGGTGCACACAATGCAGTTCTTAAAGGCTAGATCACAAAAGAGCAATCTTGATAACCACCTGCTAATAAGGCACCTTTTATTAACCAATGTGGGGAATAGGAACAGAGGTTTCAGTAGTTACACTTGGCCAGTTTCCACTTCTTGTCCCAAATAGCACAAATGGAAATGGGACAAGTGCTACATTGAAAGGAGCCACAGCATAGCTACACAAGCTGGGGGTTAGATCAGAAATGATTCCTCATGTGCCACCCTTTCTTGATTTTGTGATCTGTGAATTGCAACTAACATGACATAACAAGCATAGGAGATGCCAAAGCTGCACTCTGTGCCAGCCTTGTAACTCCAGGTAGCATTTATTTTACCTCTGCACAGAGCTTCCTATATTTGGTGGCCACACATTAGATTTTTAACCAAAATCAATGATTCCTTTTATCACAATACTGCTAGGACCTGCAGAAGTGCTTATCCTTGATTCTGCCATCACTTCAATACATGTAACACACATGCAGCACATTTTTTACATTTTATAGAAAAAAAGATTTTCCAACATGCCATGAAATCCTTATATGTGATAATAACTTGTGAAGTGCATATCATAGCCAAATAATTAGAGTTAAAATTCAAATAGGAAGAATAGGCAAACACTGCCAATTTGAGGTTTCCTTGTGTAGCAATAATAAGCCCTTCTGATAGCAAGAAGTGCTTTTTAACACACACAGAGATTCAACTTATTGAAAAGTCTCTACAATCACCATTATCTTATCTATTTTAAGTAAACACATTACCTATGAGTACACTGCTAAAGAATATTGGTCTAAAGGCAAGTACTGTATATACTCGAGTATAAGCCGACCCAAATATAAGCCGAGGCACCTAATTTTACCACAAAAAACTGGGAAAACGTATTGACTCGAGTATAAGCCTAGGGTGTCCATCTGCATGCCTCACTGTGCCTCACTTTGCCTCACTGTGTCCATGTGCATGCCTCACTGTGTCCATGCCTCACTGTGCCCATGCCTCAATGTGCCCATGCCTCACGGTGTCCATGACTAGACTGACGTTTAACATGGGAGTCTACGGAAGGAGTGCCCTGTTTGAAAAATCGGTGCTCCCCGGCTGTAGGTTTCCCAGACAACAAACGTTGCACACTTGTAGAGGAGAAATGGGGCTACATGTGTGCAAAGTTTGGGGTCCAGGGGACCTATGGACGGCCGGTATCGCGTCCCCAAAATCCGGGAGATGAGGCGCAAAAAAAGTGCTGAAAAACTTGGCTTATACTCGAGTATATACGGTATATTGCAGTATGTCCCAGTTACATCACATTTGTTGCTCTTGGTTGACATCTACACTTATGCTCAAACACATTAATGCACCTACAGTATTAAAGATTGAGGAGGGACATTTTCATTTTAAATTATAAAATGGACAGCCGCATGACCCATGTTACAGTGGAGAACAGGAATTAAAGTGTTACTAAACGGTAACTGCATTCACGAGATCTGGTCTCCCACAGTACACAGAACATGGAAATGCAATAATTTTTGTAAATATAAACTGCTAAATACCTTTTCTCATCAGCAGTATATAGCAGTATTGTGACTTTTATTAGTGCATGGTTAAACTCCTTCCCGCGGAGCGTACGCATAGATGCGGCCTTAGACTTCAGGGGTTATACCGGGATGATGCCTGCAGCTGCAGGCATTATCCCGGTACCATTTCTTAGAGCGGGCGGTTGGCTCTTCAGCGATAACAACTGATGCGGCTAAAAGCTGCTCGGTTGTTATACCGAAAGAGTGGGAGGGGATGTCCCCCGCTTGCGCCGCTCTTACCGGGCCTCCAGTCCCTCCGGGAGACCCGATCCAGCACTTCCGCCGGCTGGAGAGAGACTGGCACAAAGCCGGAAATGGCTTTGTTCCAGTCTTCTCTCTGTAAACACGGAAGCAACGTCACACTGTCACTTCCCTTTTACTTGGCTGCCAATGGTGCCGTTTTAAAAAAAAATTACAGTATTCAAATTGCTGCTTTTATGGCGATCTGAATACTTTGAAGTGTAAAGGAGGGATTTGGGGTCTTTTAGACCCCCGATCCCTCCATAAAGAGTACCTGTTACCACTTATTACTGTCACAAGGGATGTTTACATTCCTTGTGACAGCATTAAATGTGATTTTTTATAAAATAAATTAGAAAAAATTAAATAATTTAAAGCGTCACCGTCACCGCGAGCTTGCACAGCAAAGAAAACGCATATGTAAGTCGCACCCGCAAATGTAAACTGTGTTAAAATCACATATGTGAGGTATCGCCGTGATCGTCAGAGTGAGAGCAATAATTCTAGCACTAGAGATCCTCTGCAAGTCTAACCTGATAGCTGTCATTTATTTTTAAAGCGCCGCCTATGGAGATTTTTAGGTACCGTAGTTTATCGCCATTCCACGAGTGTGTGCAATTTCAAAGCATGACATGTTGGGTATCTATTTACTTGGCATAACATCATCTTTCATATTATACAAAAAAATTGGGCTAACTTTACTTTTTTCTAAAAAATTGCATCTGAAAGATCGCTGCGCAAATACAGCGTGACATAAAATATTGCAACACTCACCATTTTATTCTCTAGATTCGCTGCAAAAAATATATACAACATGTTTGGGGGTTCTAAGTCATTTTCTAGCAAAATATACAGATTTTAACTTACAAGCAACAAATGTCAGAAATAAGCTTAGTAATGAAAGATTTAAAGCTTGTAAGAGAAGACTAAATTTCCCCATGATTGTCCTATCAAGTTGCAAGACCCCTGACCCTCTGTCTGGACAGTGCTGATTGGCCCTATGCTAGTGACATGCACTCTCCCAAGAAAAGAAAAAAAAACTCTCTAGCAATACACACCGAACTGAGCATGTGCAGCCTGTCTCCAGTAACTCTGTCTTATCCGGACATGTTTTGGAGTCAGTGGAAGAAGGAGAGGATCTGTGCATACAGAATCAAACAGCGTTTTTACACAATGCAGAGGATTAACCTCTTAGGTTCCACAAGCATGCTTTACTGCATATACAGGCAGATTGTACTGTTGTGGGATTAGTAACACTTTAACCACTTAATGACCGGAAGGTTTTGCCCCCTTAATGACCAGGCCATTTTTTGCGATACAGTACTGCGTCACTAACTGACAATTGCGCAACTATGCAACGCTGTACCCAAACAAAATGTATGTCCTTTTTTTCCCCACAAATAGAGCTTTCTTTTGGTGGTATTTGATCACCTCTGAGTTTGTTTTTTTGCGCTATAAACAAAAAACAAAAAAAGACAATTTAAAAAAATATATATTTTTAACTTTTTGCTATAATAAATATCCGAAAAAAAAATGTAAAAAAACGAATTTCTTCATCAGTTAAGACTGATATGTATTGTTCTACATTTTCTTGTAAAAAAAAAGCATATATTGATTGGTTTGCGCAAAATTTATACCGTCTAAAAAATGGGGGATAGTTTAATGGCATTTTGAATTTTATCATTTTTTTTACTAGTAAGGGTGGTAATCAGCGATTTTTAGCAGGACTGCGACATTGCGGCGGACAGATCAGACACCTTTGACACTTTTTTGGGACCATTGACATTTATACAGCGATCATAGCTAAAAATAGCCACTGATTATTGTATAAATGTCACTGGCAGGGAAGGGGTTAACACTGACGATCCAGGGCTTAGGTGTTCCCTAGGGATGTGTTTCTAACTCTGGGGGCAGTGTAGTGACTGGGGGAGGAGACAGATCGCTGTTCCTAATCACTAGGAACAGACGATCTGTCTATCCTCTCCTGACAGAATGGGGATCTGTCTGTTTACATTGACAGATCCCCGTTCTGTCACTCTCAGGAGCGATCGTGGGTGGCCGGCAGACATCACAGCCGCCGCCAATGCACATCGGCTCTGGCATAGTGCCGCAGGCGCGCAAGCCCCCTAGTGGTCTTAAAGTGGCCGACTACCATGATGGCGATTCACCCAGGAGAGCCAACCTGCCCCAGTACAACTGCGGGGGTTGGTCTTTAAGTGGTTATCGCAGAACCTCTAACTGGAAGACCATCCCTTCACATAACCAAACCCCCAATATTTGGTAACAGGACAGTGTTTTCTGTGCAACCTAGGGAAGTATTTGAAGCTTTTTTCTACAATGTATGACTGTGAATCCTAAAAAAACAAACCCCTGCAAGACAAAGGCATAATGAGCTAGTATGCATAGCACACCAGCTCATTATGTATTACTTACCTCCGATCGAAGCCCCCGCAGCGGTCCTCGTCTTCCCCTTCGGCCGCCGACATGTCGTCCTGGAGTTACTTCCGGGTATCGCGGCTCCGGCGCTGTGATTGGTCGGAGCCGCGATGACGTCACTCTCGCACATGCGTGCGGGAGCCGCCGGTAAAGGCGCGGAGACTGTAGCAATGGCACATAGGTGCCATTGCTTCAATTTGCCCCAGTGCGCATGTGTCAATGACTTCGGCACATGCAGACACAGGGGGATATCTCCTAAACCGTACAGGTTTAGGAGATATCCAGGGTAGCTACAGGTAAGCCTTAATATAGGCTTTCCTGTAGCATAAAGTTATAAAAAAGGGTTTACAACCACTTTAAGTCATATTGAGTAACCTCAAGCACACATTTGTAACAGAAATGAGATATGGCAAAATGAAAACCCATGCAGATGTCTTGTGGTTGAAATGCCATAAAATGAAAAGTACCTTAAGGTGACTTCAAGGTAAACCTGGTGCTCTGTGAAAAATTACATTACAGTACATATTCAACTGAATATCTAATTACAATCAAGTTGTTAGAATCCTCCCAGCTGCCAATAATACATTTTCAGTTTTACATTATTAGGCAAAGCAAAGGCTTTTACAAACACTATTGCATATCTTATAATTTGCAGATAGAAGAAAAGTGAATTGCATGGTAGGTAAAATAATACACACTCTTAGCAGCTAAATACAGCCCCAATCTCCTACATGGATTCATAGATGTGAAGCTATTACATTTCCTTAAATGGTAATGGTATCCTAAGCTAAAAAAACTAAACACAAAAAAGAAGAATATATATATAGATATATATATATATCTATATATATATATAGATATATATATATATATATATGTAGCGGGCAAGCACTTTCCCAGTGTATTTAAAACTGGCAGAGACACCAGTAATGTGCAGTTCCCTGCAGTCCAGCGGGTGGCGCTGTTGCCTTGGGCTGGGGTTGAACCATTGTTGTGTGCCGTACCCCTTTTTGTCCTCTCTCAGCGGTTGTATGATGGGGCGGGGAACCCGCCGTGCTTGCTGGGAGAGGGTATAAAGGGGCCGGCCATCTTTGTCACGGGGTCGAGTCCCAGGCACCTTCAGCCTGAGGGCGGTGGTTCGTGACGGGAGTCTAGGCGGCCTAGGCCTAGAGGATGTTCGGAGGTCGTGTTCCATCCCAGGCACCTTTAGCCTGGAGTGAGGTGCTCGGATGGAGGTCTGGGGCCCAGTGTCCTTCACTGGGTTCCGCGAGGGATGGATTTCCTAGGGGGACCCCGGGAGTGGGCTCCCCGAATCCAGTGGCGTAAGGGACCGGAGGGGGTACTCGCCTGAAGACCTGGTGCAGCATAT
The DNA here is from genome assembly GCA_029206835.1 of Rana muscosa. Taxonomy (NCBI): domain Eukaryota; kingdom Metazoa; phylum Chordata; class Amphibia; order Anura; family Ranidae; genus Rana; species Rana muscosa. The sequence goes on from CM055117.1 coordinate 511,492,022, forward strand.
TGCCAGTGACGGGTGAGCCTCCGGAGACCGCCCGGAGGGATATCTCCCTCGCCAAGGGACTGCAATACACTTTTAGAAGGAGAGAAGAGTTCATTGTGTCTGGGCCTACTCGTATCCACACACCCCTGTCTGTTCTACTCGTTGAGGAAGTCCAACTGACTGTGTTTTACTCTGATATTGGAAGAATAAAGGAGTGTTGGACTTTAATGGTGTGGGGCTCATTTTCTGGCAGACACTGTGCAAAAGGAGGAGGAGGCTCTGATGCAGAACACCGACCCGAAGGTAAAGAGGATCTTCTCACACCACACACACATCTGTGGTGGGAACTTGGCGTGGTGACCCCGCACTCTCTCAACCAAGGTACCCCTAGACAAAAGCCAGAGACAGATGATGTGATATCAGGGAGAGAGAGTGGAGGCCGCTACATATATATTATATTTCATTTTACCAATGCTTAGATGTGGTGGATGTTTTTTTATTTTATACTTTGTTTCCCTTATTTTCAAAAGGTTGATCCAGCAGTAAGTCTGTTATTTTTCATTTTTTACTTTCAACAGACCAAGCCGTCTATCAAAAGTTACAGGGGTGATTAAACATATCAGCATCTGTTCATTTTGGTAAAACGTTTATCCTCTCCCCCTCTAAGGAAAAAAACGTATTTACTGCTGTTATCTGGAGTTAAACTTACAGTGGTTGTAAAGGCAGAAGGTTTTTTGTTTTTTTCTATCTTAAAGCGGAGTTCCGCCCTATCCTTTCCCACTTCCTGGAGTCTGGCCGCGGCCGTGACGTCACCGCGGGGCTCCCTCTTCCTCCTCCCCTGGCCGCCGGGCTAATAGGAGAGAGCAGTGGAGCCTCGCTTCACCACTGGGTTCCCTTACCCGCAATGGCGACGGCAGCACCCGTGCGGTGCCGACATCGAGGGACACCAGGACAGGTAAGTCTCCGTTTATTAAAAGCCAGCAGCTGCAGTATGTGTAGCTGCAGGCTTTTAATTTTTATTTTTTTTGCCCGGGGTTGCCTGGAACACCCCTTTAAGGCAATCTCTGCATTAAGATAAAAACCTTCCATGATCAGCTACCCCCAGTCCCCCCCTAAATACTTACCTGAGCTTTATCTCAATCCAGCACTGCTCTTTCTCCTAACAGGACCCAGAGGCATCAGCAGGAGCCATTGGCTCCTGCTGTTGTCAATCAAATCCTGTGAGGATGGATGTGGGGGCCTAGGCATGCTGTGTGTATATCTAAAAACACATGTGGCCTGGCTCAGGATTGAGCTTGCACAAGTGCCCCCATAGCAAGTGGCCAATTATGGGGGCATTCGGAAGGGAGGAGGCACCGAGGGTCTGGCAGTGGACCCCAGAAGGGGAGGAATGGCAATGCAATCCCCGGCAAGTGTAACATGTTTATTACAACATATTTTAGGGAAAAAACACTGAAGCTTTACAATATCACTGGTATTAACACCTGCAGTAACAGCTGTGGTAACAATTGCAGTAACAGTTGTGGTAACAGTTGGAGTGGCTCAGGTATGATTATTACTTCACTCCGACACAGTACAGTTCCAGTCAGTGTGATAGCCTGGAGATTAATAACATATGGTAGCATAAGGCAATCATTTCATTGTACCGGCAATTTCACATAGCATCAACACAGGCATGCAACAGAGAATCTGACAGGCACTCAGTAAGGCACTATACAGGAAATACTTATTTTACCCAGAACAGCATTTGCTGGAGGAGTGGTTGATTGACAGGATGGCAAGATTCAGCTGGTGACTCTCAGAGATTAATCAGACGGTTCCTACAGGAGTTTTGGTACCTAGTGGCTTGAGGAATGTGCAGCGGTATCTCTATGCTATCCTTTCTAGTGCAGGAACCTTTCCCTAACACTATATCTATCTCCCTAGTAGGGTAGGGCACCTGTCCCCCCACAGAATGTGCAACAAAAACAGGCAGGGTCCAATTGGACTACAGAGTCCATAGAAGTACAATATTCCCCATAGCCTCTGCTCCATCCATAAAGTGGCAAGATGCCACCTGCTGAATGGTGTGAAAACCTCATCTGCCTACAAGCTGCTCCTGCAGCAGCTTGTCTCCAGGGGAAAATAACCACAAATTACAGCCAGTCTCTTGATTAAAAAGAGAGCACCGTTAGTCTGCTGGTCTTCATTGAAATGTGGACACAACGTTGCAGGTTTCATCCCTCCCAAGACTTCTTAAAGCCTCCGAACTCCAGAACTCAAGCTGGCAGTTACCAATCCCAGAAAAAACTGCTAAACCATTTATTTATATTCAGAATAGACATTCTGAAGCCCAACAACCGGCATTAGTGAGAATCCTGTGTGACATATACAATTTTTTCCCACCAAGGCAGAGCACAGCACTGTCGCAACATGAAAAGGGATTTCTAATTTTGGAAAGCTATTGTTGTGATATACAGTAAACACCTCTGCTAGTCAAGAAGATTACTATGCCCTTCATGTTTAGCTTTGCTACCTTCCTGAAGCAGTTAGACTTATTCCTGGGTCAGCTTCTTGCTCATTGGACAAAGGTGATGATTAGACATGTGCATTCGTTTTCGTCCAAATGCATTTTCGTCCGAATTTCAGGTATTTTCGTTATCGTTTTAACAAACGAAAACAAAAATGCAGAATCCGAAAACCGAAAGATCCGACATAAACAAATGCTTAATTTTCGTTTTCGTTACAACAACAGTAAGATATAGATAGGAGATTCGACATGAGGCTGACAATAACAATCTGTGTCCATCGAACCTGTGGTCGAATGTGCCTAGCCTTAACTCTATTAGTCCAAGATTATTCTACATAGAGAGAAAAGATTTGACATTATAGAGAGAAAAGATTCGACATTATAGAGAGAAAAGATTCGACATTATAGAGAGAAAAGATTTGACATTATAGAGAGAAAAGATTCGACATAGAGAGAAAAGATCACTGCTGGAATTGGGTGGGGGAAGTAAAATAAAAAAATGATGATGATGAATGTTATTGGCTGATTGTAACCAAAGAGGAGGAGCAGTAAAATAGCTAGAACTAACTTGACAATTCAACGTGAACGACGAAGATTCGACAAAGCATCGAAAAACATACAAACGTCGAATCTGTCATTGAGGCTGGGTTCACACTAGTGCGACACGACAGCCGTCCTACTTTGGATTCGACTTTGCCCCGCGACATGAAGCCGACATATGTCCGACTTTCAATGAACGGGGATCTGACTTGGATCCCCGCCAATAGCAGGCACTGTGTTTGATATGAATCTTGAGGGGGAACTCCAGGCCAAATTTTAAATAAAAAACCGGCATGGGTTCCCCCTCAAGGAGCATACCAGGCCCTTAGGTCTGGTCTGGATTTGAAGGGGAACCCCTACGCCGAAAAAACGGCGTGGGGGTCCCCCCCAAGATCCAAACCAGACCCTTATCCGAACACGCAACCTGGCAGGCCGCAGGGGAAGAGGGGGGGACGAGAGAGCGGCCCCCCCTCCCTCCTGAACCGTACCAGGCCGCATGCCCTCAACATGGGGGGGTGGGTGCCTCGAGGCAGGGGGGCGACCTGCGGCCCCCCACCGAAAGCACCCTGTCCCCATGTTGATGAGGACAGGGCCTCTTCCCGACAACCCTGGCCGTTGGTTGTCGGGGTCTGCGGGCGGGGGGCTTATCGGAATCCGGGAATAAGGGGGCCCCCAGATCCCAGCCCGCCCTATATGAATGAGTATGGGGTACATTGTACCCCTACCCATTCACCTGGTAGAAAAAAATGGCAATAAAAACACAACACAGCTTTTTTAATTAATTTATTGCACAGTTCGGGGGTCTCCGCGCTCTCCGGTTCTTTCTCCTTTCCCGGGCCTCCGCTATCTTCTTGCAGCTCTTTTGCTAGCGGGGCCCGGTCTTCCCGTCGCCTTCTTCTTCTCCCGCTCTCCGGTTCTTCTCCCGCTCTCCGGTTCTTCTCCCGCTCTCCGGTTCTTCTCCCGCTCTCCGGTTCTTCTTCCGCCGGGCCTCCGCTATCTTCTTGCAGCTCTTTTGCTAGTGGGGCCCGGTCTTCCCGTCGCCTTCTTCTTCTCCCGCTCTCCGGTTATTCTCTCGCTCTCCGGTTCTTTTTTCCGCTGACCCTCCACTATCTTCTTCCAGCTCTTTTGCTAGTGGAGGGGCCGGTCTTCCCGTCGCCGTCGCCGTCTTCTTCTCTCTTCTCCTCCTCGATGTTGACGCTTCGCTTCCTCCCGCTGTAATACTGGCTGTTCGCTCCGCTCCGCATTAATATAGGCTTCTCATGACGTCACAGTCACATGCTCCGGGTGGCCCCGGAGCATGTGACTGTGACGTCATGGGAGCATGTGACTGTGACGTCATGAGAAGCCTATATTAATGCGGAGCGGAGCGAACAGCCAGTATTACAGCGGGAGGAAGCGACGCGTCAACATCGAGGAGGAGAAGAGAGAAGAAGACGGCGACGGCGATGGCGACGGGAAGACCGGCCCCTCCACTAGCAAAAGAGCTGCAAGAAGATAGTGGAGGGGCCGGCGGAAGAAAGAACCGGAGAGCGAGAGAAGAACCGGAGAGCGGGAGAAGATGAAGGCGACGGGAAGACCGGGCCCCGCTAGCAAAAGAGCTGCAAGAAGATAGCGAATTCCCGGTAGAAGAAAGAACCGGAGAGCGCGGAGACCCAGGAGCTGTGCAATAAATTAATTTAAAAAGCTGTGTTGTGTTTTTATTGGCATTTTTTTCCACCAGGTGAATGGGTAGGGGTACAATGTACCCCATACTCATTCACATAGGGTGGGGGCCGGAACCTGGGGGCCCCCTTATTAAAGGGGGCTCCCGGATTCTGATAAGACCCCCGTCCGCAGACCCCGACAACCAACGGCCAGGGTTGTCGGGAAGAGGCCCTGTCCTCATCAACATGGGGACAGGGTGCTTTGGGGTGGGGGGGGCCGCAGGTCGCCCCCTGCCTCGAGGCACCCACCCCCCCATGTTAAGGGCATGCGGCCTGGTACGGTTCAGGAGGGAGGGGGGGCGCTCTCTCGCCCCCCTCTTCCCCTGCGGCCTGCCAGGTTGCGTGCTCGGATAAGGGTCTGGTTTGGATCTTGGGGGGGACCCCCATGACGTTTTTTCGGCGTAGGGGTTCCCCTTCAAATCCAGACCAGACCCAAGGGCCTGGTATGCTCCTGGAGGGGGAACCCATGCTGGTTTTTTATTTAAAATTTGGTCTGGAGTTCCCCCTCAAGAGCAGCACAGCACAAGTCGCATGCCAAAGTCGGATCATGCAAGACTGCATTCCGACTTTGATCCGACTTCAATGATAGTCAATGGGCTGAAGTCGGATTAAAGTCGGACCGAAGTAGTACAGGGAGCATTTTCAAAGTCGGACCGACATGTGTCGGACCAATTAAGACGGCTCTCATAGGGAAACATTGATTTTCACACGTCATGCCACATGAGCTCCCAATGTCGGAGCGTTTGTCGCCCCAGTGTGAACCCGGCCTGAAGGCTTATGGTGTCTGTTGAAAGTTCTAAGAAGATTCGAGGGAGCAGATAAACTGTACGACGCTGCAATCGTACATTTCCGGTCAAATGCTCGGCCCATAGGCTATAGAAGAATTCTAATGTTGGTTGACTAGTAATAATAATTAATAAATATAATTATTACTAGTCATACAACATTAGAATTCTACTATTGATTGTAGGCGGAACATTCAACCGGAAATGTATGATTGCAGCGTCGTACAGTTTCGCTGCTCCGTTGAATCTTCTTTGAACATTCGATAGACACCATAAGCCTTCAATGACAGATTCAACCTTAATTAATTCAGATGTTCGAACGAATGCAATTTCTAACGAAAAACGAAATAAATAAAAACGAATTTCGGGAGTAACTAAATAAATTTATTTTTCTAACGAAAACGAAATTCCGAAAATATTTCAGTGTGCACATGTCTAGTGATGATTAGGGATAAGTAATGTTATTTTGGTGAGATTTTCTCAAAGCGGAAACTCTCAATTTTGCTGATTGAGCTTCTTGAGTAAAATTGGTTTAAAAAAGTCCAACTCCTTTTTTCTTTCTTTACTTTTATATCCTAAACTAATGAAGAAGCCCGACACAGCTGATGGCAAGTAGTTAATACTGACTCTGTAAAATTGTGGCAATAAGTGTGCTTTACATCCTCAGTTCTGAGTGCACTGAAGGATTTAAGGGGATAAAGGAATGATTTACACGACTCTGCCCACTTAAGCCTCGTACACTAGACCGAGAATCTCGTCGTAAAAAAAAAACCCGTTGTTTTTCTTGACGAGATTCTTGTCAAGCTTGACGAGGTTCTTGTCAAGCTTTCCTTGCAAACACACTGTCAATTCCAAATCTCGTCATTGTAAAGCGCGGTCACGTACAACACGTATGACGGCAGTATAAAGGGGATTCCAATGGCGCCACCCCTTGGGCTGCTTTTGTTGTTCTCGTGTTACCCCGTGTTAGTAAAAGTTTGGGGAGAGTCGATTCGCGCTTTTCAGTCTTCGTGCTTTCAGTTCATTTTAGTGTGACGAATGTGCTATCTCCATTACGAACGCTAGTTTTACCAGAAGGAGCGCTCCCATCTTATACTTGATTCTGAGCATGCGCAATTTTTTAAGACTCGGAAAAGCATACACACGACCGGTTTTCTCGTCGGGAAACAGGCCGACGAGAATCCCGACGAGAAAAACGAGAATCCTGATGAGAAAATAGAGAGCAGGTTCTCTATTTTTCTCGTCGAGATTCCCTGCAGTTTTCTCAACGGGAAACCATACACACGGACGGTTTTCTCGGCAAGAAAGTTCTCCCAACAGTTTTCTTGTCGTTTCTTGGCGAGAAAACTGGCCGTGTGTACGAGGCTTTTCCCATAAGCAGAGGCTAATGTCCTTGTTTTTTGGGTTTTGTGCAGGAAGTGAGGATGTGCAAATTCCTTTTGTTATAAGACGGCAATGTTGTGTCTCACATTGCTTTAGAGGTGAGATTTTTGGTTCCTTCTGTACATTGTACCACCTCACCATTACCTTAACCACTTGCTTACTGGGCACTTAAACCCCCTTCGTACCCAGACCAATTTTCAGCTTTCAGCGCTGACGCACTTTGAATGACAATTGCGCGGTCATACAACGCTGTACCCAAATGATATTTTTATCATTGTTTTCCCACAAATAGAGCTTTCATTTGGTGGTATTTGATCACCTCTGCGGTTTTCATTTTTTGCGCTATAAACAAAAAAAAAGACAGAAAATTTTGAAAAAAACACAATATTTTTTTGCTTTTTGCTATAATAATATCCAACATTTTTTTTTTAAAACTTTTTTTTCTCAGTTTAGGCCGATACGTATTCTTCTATATATTTTTGGTAAAAAAATTGCAATAAGCGTATAGTGATTGGTTTGCGCAAAAGTTATAGCGCCTACAAAATAGGGGATAGATTTATGAAATTTTTATTAATTTTTTTTTTTTACTAGTAATGGTAACTAGTAATCTGATATTTTTGTCAGGCCTGCGATATTGTGGCGGACATATCGGACACTTTTGACACTATTTTGGGACCATTCACATTTATACAGCGAACAGTGCTATAAATATGCATTGATTTCAGTATACATGTGACTGGCAGGGAAGGGGTTAACACTAGGGGGCGATCAAGCGGTTAAATATGTTCCCTGGAAGTGATTCTTACTGTGTGGGGGAGGGGACTGACTGGGGGAGGTGACCGATCTGTGTCCCTATGTATAAGGGACACAGCATTGGTCTCCTCTCTCCCTGACAGGACGTGGATCTCTGTGTTTACACACAGAGATCCACGTCCTGCCTCTGTAACAGCTGATCACGCGTACCTGGCGGACATCGCGGCCGCCAGGCATGCGCATCGGCATCACCTGACACGGCGGGCACAGCTGTTCCCCGCCGCGCGCCCTCGGCGGCGCGCGGGGAGGATGTAAACAGCAGGACGTCCAGGGACGTCCACCCGGCACTTGAGAGCCGCGCTGCAGACGTCTTTCGTCTATAGCGCGGGTCTCAAGTGGTTAAAGGATAAGTTCATACACAGAGTTCAGAACTCTGTGTATAAATGACAGGGCGGTGGGTGCGTTGCCCCGCATGGCCACGCTGTTTTCAAAAAGTGACAGCTTGCACGGGGAGCTTCTCCCCATAACACTGTCACAGGGAGAGAAGGCAGTGGAGAGCAGCTGCAGCAGTGAGAACATGTTACATGTTCCAACCTAAAAAAAGGTAAAATTATCCTTTAATGGTTGTAAAGTTCTCCTTTTTTTATTTTACAGTAAATATGTGCTTTTTTGGTGTTCAAATTGATTATTTTTTTTATTATTCATTATTGTTTATATTTGTGCTATTCCCCCTTTTTGCATGCAATTAATTAGTAATTGTGTAGTCTGTTTACATTTTTTAATTTGTACTTTGGACTTGTTGCATAGTTTGTAAGGCTGAAAAAAGACACCAGACACCAGTCCATCCAGTTCAACCTGTGGTGTGTGAGTGTGCTTGTGTTTATGTCAATAGTCATTGTATATTCCTGTATGTTGGGATCCTTAAGGTGCCTAATACCACTGCTTGTGGAAGAGAATTCCACATCCTTACCGCTCTGACAGTAAAGAACCCTTTACAAAGTTTAAAGTGGAACTTCAGTCCTTTTTTCATCTTTGCATCTATTAAATCTTCTGCCCTTGTTTCTTTAGCTTTTGATAGTAAAATATATTTTTTTCAGCCAGTAAATACCTTATACCATCCACTTCCTGTTTATTGTCTGGAAAAAAGCCTAGGCTTATGACATCATGCACAGCTCTCTAACTCTCGTGAGAGTTTGACAGGAAGGAAGGGGGATGAGTCATAAGAGGGCCAATGAGAGCTGCAGAGCTGGAGGTGTGTGTCTGTGTAAATCCAGGAAGTGAACAGGCAGCAGCTTCAGCTGCCACAGTTAAAATTATTGCAGCCAGACTTAGTGGAGGGAGATTTCTGCAGCATATTTTTCAAGTACAGAATCGCAGTGTATATAAAATAATATGCTAAGTGGTTAGATGGAAGCTTCAGAATGACAAAGATGTTTTTATTACAAATTTTGTGAGCAGACTGCAGTTCCTCTTTAAGGTAAATTGCTTCTCTTCATATTTCAGTGAATGGCCGCAAGTCTTTTTAAATTCCCTTTTACTGAAAACTTTTTTCCTTATGCTGGGGTCACCTCACCAGTATGGTATTTTTACATTGCTATCATTTCTCCTCTCAAACGTATCTTCTCCAGAGAGAATACGTTCAATGCTTGTAGTCTTTCCCCATAGCTGAGATCCTTTAGTTCCTTTAGCTTTGTTGCCCTTCTCTGGACTCTCTCTAGTTCTAGCACATCCTTCTTGAGGACTGGTCCCCAGAATTAGACAGCATACTCCAGGTGCGGCCAGGCCAGAGTCTTGTAGAGTGGGAGAATTATCGTTTTATCTCTGGAATGAATATTTTTAACACATGTCAATATTCTGTTTGCTTTGCTTGCCGCAGCTTGGCTTTTCATGCCATTGTTTAGCCTGTCATCTACTAGGACGCCCAGATCCTTTTCCATCCTAGATTCCCCCAGAGGTTCTCCCCCTAGCGAGTAACTTGCATTGGTATTTTTAGCACCCAAATGCATTACTTTACATTTTTCAACATTAAACCTCATTTGGCATGTATTTGCCCACCCCATTATTTTATTTAGGTCTTCTTGTAAGGTTTTGATATCCTGCGCAGAAGTTATTCCCCTGCTTTACCTGTATCATTCGCAAATACTGAGATTGAGCTGTTTATCCCATCTTATAGATTGTTTATTAATAGATTAAACAGAATTGGTCCCAGGAGTACTCACTTTTTATCACCACCCTTTGGACTGAAGTTTCCAGGGATATACATATCTTGACTCTTTTTTAAATATTAATACCATTTTGGCTTTTCTCCAATCAACTGGTACTATCCCAGCCAGTAAACTGTCCATAAAAATTAAGAACAATGGTCTGGCTATCACCTGACCGAGTTCCTTGAGAACCCTTGGGTGTAAACCATCTGGTCCCGGTGACTTATTTATGTTAAGTTTTTCAAGTCTATTTCTGATACTGTCTTTTAACCATGAGGGTACATTCTATGACATGTTATTAAGATTAACATTACAGTCTTGGTTACTATATCCCCCCCTGTTTCCTTCGTGAAATCTGAGGAGAAGAATGTGTTTAAAACTTTTGCCTTCTCTTTGTTTTTTGCAACCAAATTCTCTTCATTATCCTTTATGGGGCCAATATGTTCTGGCCTCACTTTTTTACTGTTATTATTTAAAGAATTTTTTTTAATTTTTTTTTGGGGGGGGGGGGTTTACTCACTTTCGCTATGTGCCTTTCATGGTCTATTTTAGCTGCCCTGATTGTACTCATGCCGCGTACACATGATCGGACATTCCGACAACAAAACCGTGGATATTTTTTTGACGGATTTTCACTCAAACTTGCCTTGCATACACACGGTCACACAAATGTTGTCGGAAATTCCGAACATCAAGAACGCAGTGACGTACAACACTACGAAGAGCCAAGAAAAATTAAGTTCAATGATTCTGAGCATACGTCAAATTGATCCCGAGCATGCGTAGAACTTTTGTGCGTTGAAATGTGTACACACGGTCGGAATTTCCGACCACAACTTTTGTTGTTGGAAAAATTTGAGAACCAGCTCTCAATTTTTTGTTGTCGGAAATTCCGACAGCAAATGTCCAATGGAGCATACACACGGTCGGATTTTCCGACAACAAGCTCACATCGAACATTTGTGGTCGTAAAGTCTGACCGTGTGTACACGGCATTAGACTTCTTGTCGGTTGGTAGCGTCAGTTTTAAATCAGTCTGAAATAATTCAGAACTCAGTTGACAAGTGCATTTGACCTCATAAAGGGTCATTTTGTCTTTCTGTGAATATTGTTGGTTTTGGCAAAAGATCAGTTCAAGAATAGTCCATAACTCTAAAAACAGGCTTCTGTGCTGACCCCACATTGCCCATTAATAATATATATTTTTTTTAAATTGCAGCTTGCAACAATTAAGATATATGCTATATCTTAAAACAACTGCAGTTTGATATCACTGAAGTGTATGTGGACAAGGACATACTGTAAATAAAACCTTTTGCAGCCAGAAGAATTAGGAAACATGATCTCTAAATACATGCAGTCTACAATGACTGAAGTGCACGTGGCTAGGGACAGGCTGTCCAAAAAATCAATTGCAACCAGGAAAAAAAAAAAAAAAATATTTCAGGTGAAAAGAAAAATGCAGCATTTTATGAATGTAGGCTGCTTATGTGGCTGTAGTTTACACATTAGCATTAAGATTTAAAAATTCTTACCATCCCCTTCAACAAATTTGCCAATATAAACAGCATGTTCCTACCTAAAGTAGATTTAGTAAGGGTTTACAGCTAATTAAAGCGGTTCTAAAGCCTTAATGCCGCGTACACACGATCGATTTTCTTGCCATTTTTTTTCTTGCCGTTTTTCACGTCGTTTTTTTCATGTTTCCTCTCAAGCCTGTCTTGCGTACACACAATCATTTTAGAAAACGATGAAGCAAAGCGCAGTGACGTACAACACGTACGACAGCACTATAAAGGGGAAGTTCCGTTCTAATGACGCCACCCTTTGGGACGCTTTTGCTAATTCCGTGTTACCGCGTGTTAGTAAAAGTTTGGTGAGAGACGATTCGCGCTTTTCAGTCTTCGTGCTTTGAAGATCGTTTTGTGGAGTTCAGTTTGTGCCTGTGGGTTTGTATCTGTTTGGCAGTGCGTGTAGTCAGTTCGTATCTGTTTATTCAGTGCGGTCTGCTCTGCTCGTTCCTGTTTTTCAGCTTGTTCTTCATTGGCCTTGCTGTTCTTCCGTGCGTTCTTCTAGTTTGTTCTGTTCAGCCGACCGTTATCTAGCCATGTTGCGGCTACGTACTTGTCGTAGAGTTCGTGCTGTAGTTGGTGCAGGGGTTCATGCTGTATCCCGACTCCAGGCCGTGAACAGGGTGAGGAGGAGTTCATGGACCAAGAATTGGTTGCTCCAGCGACACCAATTCTGTCAAATGCCTTTGTTGCGGGAGATCAGGGAGAATAATCCTGATGATTTCAGGAATTTTCTCAGGATGTCTGACCCCGTATTTCAGCATCTGTTGGCTTTGGTGTCCCCCTACATTACCAGGCAGGACACCGTTATGCGTGAAGCCATCAGTGCTGAGCAGAGGCTCATTGCCACGTTGCGATACCTGGCGACTGGGAGAAGCCTGCAGGACCTTAAGTTCTCCACAGGCATATCCCCCCAGGCTCTGGGTATCATTATACCAGAGACTTGTTCTGCCATCCTTCAAGTTTTGCAGGAGGACTATATTAAGTTAAGTGTTCTTCTTAAAAACTTCACATTGTATGTATTTTTGTTTTGGATACTTTTTATTTTGCTTTATTAGCAGTCCATAATTCACATGATTCTTAGCTGCAGGGAATGTCCCCTTTCTCCCCATGTTTTAATAGTAAAAGTTTTGGTTTTGAGGCCTACCTGTAAATTTGGCTTACCTAACCTCTCCAGCATGCTATCCTGGGGCCATACCTACCTTGCCTAGTCATTTCCATGTATTTTATTCTATGTTCCATCGTAGTGCTTTACCCAAAACGCAACCTAAAGATTGCCTAGGAATGTTCCTTTTTTTTAAACTTCATACAGAGTGCTACAGCCTTCATTTGTGATATTCCCAACTCATCTTCAACCTCCCCCCCCCCAATTTTTATTTATTGTTTTTTTTAGGTTTGTTGTTGCTTACTAATCTTTTTTTTTTACAGTTTCTACCAATGTTGGACATGAATGTTTTTATGAAATCAGCTTTCAATGTTTCTGGCTCAAAGTATTAATTTATTCTTTCTTTAATTCCACAGTTCCCTTCTTCGCCACATGAATGGCAGAATGTGGCTTCCGAGTTTGCCCAGCGATGGAACTTTCCGAACTGTGGAGGAGCCATCGACGGCAAACATGTTCGGGTCGTCCCACCACCCCATTCGGGATCCTTTTATTATAACTATAAGGGGTTCCACAGCATCGTGATGATGGCAGTGGTGTCGGCCACCTACGAGTTCCTCTATGTGGACGTTGGCAAGAATGGCAGGATGTCTGATGGAGGAGTATTTGCCCAGACGGAGTTTGGGGAAGGGCTCCTTTTGGAACTGCTGGCCTTGCCACCAGCGGAGCAGAATGTGGAGGGACTACCTTTTGTGTTTGTTGCGGATGAGGCGTTTGGCCTGGGACCCCATTTGATGAGGCCATTCCCGCAACGCACCCTCACCCCTGAGAGGAGGGTGTTCAATTATCGGCTGGCCAGAGCCAGAAGGGTGGTGGAAAATGCCTTTGGCATCATGGCCAGCCGATTTTGCCTCTTCCTGACTTCCATCCACCTTGCCCCATACAAATGGAACCATGTGGTAATGACTTGCTGTGTGCTTCATAATTTTCTATGGGTGCATTCCACCAGTTATATAGCTTTGAGTGGGCCTGAGGCCTCTTTACTCAATCAAGAAACTTTAGTGGCCCTGGAACCTGGCCGTCCTGGCTTGGCCCCCCCAACCGGACGTGAGGTCCGTAACCAATATGTGGAATATTTTATGGGTAGGGGGGCCATTGAAATGCCAGAAAATGTTTAAAATTTTGTTTTCAAATAAATACATTATTTTATGGAGTAAAGATTGGTTTGGTGTTTTCATTTTATAATGTTTTATGTTTCATGTAGGTTTACCTAGTGCACTTGTATTGCCATGTGTATTTATCATTCTTAATTAGCCTTCATTGTCAGTGTAAACACAAAACATTGATTAGTTCACTCAGCACCACATTTACATAATGGAGCCACAATTATTTGGAATGTAAAAATACCTTTATTTCTTTTTTTGGTGGTAAACTTCCTTTGAAATGTGGATGTTCCCTTAATTTTTGGGGTATTAAACGCATGACCAGCCATGCGTAAACAAACTATATTCTAAAAAATTGTGAAAAAGCTAAACATGTGCTAGTCATTAAAGGGTAAAACAACAAAAAACCTTCCAAAACTCAGCAATTTAAATGTTCTTTGGTGTAAAAACATTAGACACGCCCAAGCACAGCCATGATATTTTGGAGCCTTTCCTCCACCCGCTTGGTATTTGCCCTGATCTCTATCAAGTCTCCCTTAATTTTTTCGAGGTCACGACAGTAGACCATGAGGTATTGGATCAGGATCTGAGCACTGTGATGTGTCAACTTTTTGGGGTCTTCGGCCAGAACTGCACCTAAATGTAAAAATAAAAATGTAGGATAGAATATGTAGGCCTACATCTATTTAACATGCATGTGTCTGGTTTCTCTCTGACCTGTTGTGGTGCCACTTTCCACTTCCACAACATCACGTTCCTCTCCATCCTGGGGTTCTGGGGGTATTGTTGTAGGTGTTGCAATTATCGGCTCATCTGAGGTAGCTATTGGAATCCCTAGGGAGATTGAAATAAAAGGTATAGTTTCATTAGTAGCGACTCAATTTTTTAAAAAAACTAAACATGATAACATACTTTGTAAACATTCTTTTGAAGCCTGCTCCATTTTAAAATGGACCCCCAGTGCCAACCGGAACACATGATTGGATACATAGCCAAAACCATAGCATATACATTTTAAACACAAATTTGACACATTGAAACACCCCAAAGTATCTACACAGGATCACCTGTGTGTGACACCCTCAAGCTTTTTGGCTTTAGGCCCACACTTGTACTACTGCGTTCAGATGTTTCATCAGCTGCTGAGCATTCACTCCCTTAACATTACCATGCATATCCTTTTTTCAAACGAACAAATGTCCTTCGGATTAGCACCTAAAAAATAAGTGATTACAAAATTTGCTCCCCAAAATAAAATAAAATACATGGGTGCTCACACTGGATGATCCTAAAACATCGTTTGAGGAACTGTACGGAGAAAGAGGTTTAATACGTCCGTTTACTGTGCGGACGAACCTGAAAGATGGTATCTTTCACTGTATTATATCAAAGTCAAAAATACACAACAGAATACAAGTAAATAATATGTACCATGGAAAATATTAAAAAATAACTTACTTTTTCCTAAAACTTTCTTGATTCTTTTGTATTGGTCGGACTCCCGCAACTTCAGATCAGACCAACGTTTTCTGAGCTGTTCCTTCGTTCTGCACACCCCAAATTTTTTGCGAAGACTTTTGACCACTTTGCCCATAGTTTTTGCCTTGACCAGATTAGGCCTTTTATACGGCCCATGCTTGGCATCATAATCCTCCCTCTTCAAAATGGCAACCATCTCCACCATTTCCTCGAATGACATGTTGGATGCCTTATATCTCCTGGATCTGGATTTGGGCTCCTCTGGAATTTCCTCCTCTGTAGAGGTAATCTCAGCCACCTGTGTCTCCACCATGTTTTGTTAAGCACTACGACGAGCGAGAAGGGGCGGGGAAAGTGCAATATCGAACGTCAGGGGCGGGGAAAGCGCGCGGAGTTTCACGCATGCGCAGTGTATATCAAGTGAAGATCCATGTCTCGAAAATACGTTCATTTGGCGGGAGAGGGAGTTAGCAACGAACGTCTTGACGAAGGTACCTAACAATTTAAGCATTTCAGGTTCATCAGACGAGGAGATTTGTGCGTAAAAAATATGTAGAAAATGCACATTTGAGGAATGTTGCCTGAAAAATATATATTTTGTTGTTTCTCGCTTTTACAGATATCATGAATACTTTCAAAAACCCGGAATTCATGGGGGAGTTCATAGACAAATGGCAAGAGCTACCTATACTATGGCAAACCAAAAGTGGCGCGAATAAAAATAAAGACGTCAGGAAAGCAGCACTGGAGAGCCTGCTTGCATTTGTGCAAACCAAGATACCCACAACAACTCTCCAAGATGTGAAGACCAAAATAGCGACCATCAGAGGGACATACAGGACCCAGAGGACTATGGTCCTGAGGTCCCAGAGGTCAGGTGCTCCAGCAGATAAGGTTTATAAACCCAGTCTGTGGTACTACAGCAAGTTATCTTTCCTGGATGACCAGCTGGAAGTGAGGGAATCTCTCTCCACCCTTCCCCTCAGAGGTCAATCCAGCCTTCCTTGTAGCCAACCCTCCAGCCTTCCCTGCAGCCAGTCCTTTAGCCTTCCTGGCAACCCTGCTCTGGCTTCCTCTGAGGATCAAGATGAGGTCCTTGAGGAGGCAGATTTGGATATATGGAGCCAGGTAAAGTATTGATATCTATATTTATATCTTACAAAATTGTAGAATTTAAATAGATGTTAGTAGTGTTAGGTATATAAACTTCTACCAATAAAGTTTTTTAAGAGCAAGATACAGTAGTGGCCTAATTTTATGTGGACAAGGCAACAAAACCAGGATGCGGAATCAATGAAAATGACATAACTTTTGACATTGATTTCAACAATGTCTAGAGGTGAACAATGTCTGTGAATGATGGTGGGCCAAAATAAATAATGTCCCTTTCTTTTTTTACAGCCAGAGCAGAGCCAGGAAGAGGGTGATGTTGGGGATCAGGAGGAGGCAGGGCCCAGTGGCACCCAGGAGGAGGCTGGGCCCAGCACAAGAGCCCAGATGCCTCCCCTGGCAGTTAAACCACGAGGGCCAAGGAGAGGTAGGCAGGTGGAGGAGGAAACCAGGGCCTTCATCAGAGAGGCAACAGCGGCCCTCAGAGAGGCACCCTCTGTTGATGAGGGATTTGTCACAGTCCTCGCCCACAAACTAGGGCAAATGGACTTACGGCAAAAGGTGTATAGTGAGACCCTGCTTTTAAAAGTGATCAATAAGGGCTTGCTGGGTGAACTCACCATGTACAGCGAAATAACGGAGGTTGTCCCTACTCCTCCACCTCCTCCTACTACTCCTCCTGCCACAACCTCTCCTCCTGATCCCCAGCCTCCAAGGAAGAAACCAACCAAGGCTGCAGAGAAGGCTGGAGAGAAGGCTACAAGGAAGAGGAGAAAATAATGCCTGCTGTAGTACCACAGACTGGGGAAATATAGGACTTATCTGCTGTGGCTCCTGACCTCTGGGAGCTCAAGACAAGATTGGGCTCCTTTTTTTTGGGATCTAATCTCTATTTTGGTTTTCACATCTTGGATGGTTGTTGTGGGGTCAAAGGGATGCACAAATGCAAGCAGGCTCTCCAGTGCTGCCTTCCCCTTTAATTTGTTATGTTCCGAAATAAAGGTTTTTTTTTTTGCCTTAAAAAACTTGACTATGTGATTTGTATTTCAAAAGAGAGCTTGCTAGGGAGCAGGCAGGGACATCTCAAATAATATTATTGTTATTATCAAGGGACACAAACCTCCCTGAGGCCAAATGAGACACATTTTGAAGGTTGGTGTGGTAACTTTACACAAGAATAATTTAAGCCAAAAAATAAAAAACAAGGCCCCAAAAATTAAAAATACAATAGTAAAATATAATTAAAAAAAAAGGATATTTACATTATTTTATTATTAGTAGTATTATTTAGGAGGGAGGTGGGGCTTAGAAATAATATTTTACAATCATTAGAGCAATTTGGAATTACTTTAGAAACAAGTTTGGCATAACTCTCAATGTCATTAGCAAAAGAAGGTAATTTTTAAGCATTATCAAAAGAAGAACGGAATGCGCAGCATTAAAACGATGCTATTAATTCCACCGTGACGAATGTGCCATCTCCATTTCCAACATTAGCTTTACCAAAACGAGCGCTCCCGTCTCATAGTTGCTTCTGAGCATGCGCGTTTTTTTTCACCTCGTGAAAGCATACACACTATCGTTTTTCACGTCGTTAAAAAAAAACGACATGAAAAACGACCTGAAAAAAGAGAGCATGTCCGAAATTTTTAATGGCCGTTTTTCACGTTGTTAAAAATGCTCTGGAGCATACACACGATCATTTTTCAGGGCCATTTTTAAAAATGGCAGTTTTAACGGCATGAAAAACGATCGTGTGTATGGGGCATTAAGGTTTTTCACCTTAATGCTTCTGTGCTGCAGATGCCCCTTAGACCCCCCTTTTCCTTAAATGAGCCGACCCATTCCAGTGATGTGCACAAGCGCAGCAGCTCCCACCGTTGTCTCTCTTCTCATTGGGCAGATTGATAGCAGCGGCGCTGCTGTCAATTAAATCCAGTGACGCGGGAGCAGGGGGCAGAGTCGAGTCCACCTGTCTGTGTCAATGGCCGCAGCAGCGGCACTCGGGAGCAAGCCACATTCTCTGGGGGCACCCAATGAAGATAAGGGACCTGGAGTACCAGCGGGGGACCGCAGAAAAAGAGGATTAGGGCTGCTTTGTGCAAAAACACTGCACAGAGCTGCTAAGTTTAGGCATGTTTGTTATTTTTATAAAAAACAAACATTTACAACCACTTTAACTTGTCCCTTTCATACTTTATCAGCTATGCTTTTTCTATCACAGCTAAGCACATTGTCAATATGTCTGCTTGCAACCCAGCCTTTTATAGTGAGGGAGCTGGAACATAACATTTTTGCAACTGTGAATAAGTTGAGTCTGCCTCAAACCCATGCACATGGAATCCCATCCCATCCCATGGGATACATTTTTTATTTTAGAATCACACTTACCAGTCTCTGCTCTGCCCCCACCCCCCACGCTGGGCTGTGGAGGGGGCAGGAGCAGGAGCAACCGGCTCAGGCTCTCAGCGACTCGCTTAGACTAGGCTGATTCGGGTGCTGGTCCAGGAAGGTGGGTGGATCACGACCATATGGTCGCGATCTTTCCTGAGCCTGGACTGGCTCTGTAATGTCAGCCAACAGTGCGCTCTAGTCAAACGAGCTTTGGCTATACTTCTCCATTAATCCCGATAGCTGGTAAAATTATTACAAGGGATCTCAAGTGAAATTACTTACTGACAATGTGTATATGTATTCTGGTTTCTTGAGATTATTTTTTTTAAAAATTGCATGTATGTTTTTGTATGTAAATTTTGTGTCTGTTACTGCGCAAGGCTATGAACTATTTACAATCTTTGCTGTTAAAAACATATTTCTACATATTTATATTTGGTGTTCTTGTCTATTAAATTTTGTAAAATTAATAGCCATTATTGTGCCATGGTGCAAACGTAATGTATAATATAATAATGAAAACTAAACAATATGCAGGGAGTCATGATTACTTTACAGTTGAAATATTCTGGCTATGCAAAGAAAATACTCAAATCTCTGATGATGCCTTGGCGCTGATAGTAGATCAGTGGTTGCAAGGATTATCTGTCTATGTGTGTGTTCTTTCTTGGCTCGATTTTTACAGTTAGCTATAGATGAAAATGGTGTCTGATGTTCACATTAAATACTTAAATGGTGGATTATGTAGAGATAACGGTGAAGCCTAAATACTTGTGCATAACCTTGTTTTGTGCCAGATCAATGCAAACAATTTTATCTTTTGCCCAAGTGGCAGAGCTTTCCCTACAAAACACATTCAATGTGGTTAGGTTATAAAAATCGAAGTGTAAGGTGAAGAAAGTGTACTAGATATTAGAATTCCTAACTCAAATTACATGTATTTTACAACTAAAAAGTACAGATTGAAACATGCTTTAAATTAACAAAAGAAAATCCCATTTTTAATTTAGGTTCTTTAAAAAGTTACATAAAGTACAATTAGCTGCTTATCTCAGTTTGACAAAAAAATCAGCATGTTATGCTCCAAATTACCCTTTCAGTGCAGTACAACAGATGGAGTATCAGAAAAGGTCAACTTCTAATCTACCTATTAATATAAATGTCCAATTCTGGGGCAATTTAATGTGCAGCGCTTTACTTAATCAGTAGTTTAGTGTTTAATTACAGAGTGTAGGGGAAACTGCAGCCTGCATTTTGTCCCCTGTAATAGTACATGTCTGATGCATCTGGTTAGATCTAATAACAGAGATGTGCATAGCAACTGTCTATTTAACCCTTACTTGACTGTAAAACTATCATCTAGCAATGCAATTTTGTTTTTCAAAAGAGATATGATTCCGCTATAGCAAAGTGTAGAAGTGAAACAGAAAATCAGATCTATTCCACGACCTGGACAGGTTTTTTTCAAGCTGTAGTTTTTCCCAAGATATGTTTGGTGGCTTTTCCTATGCTGCTTTAATGTCCTTTCAGATTCTTCTGTACCATTCAGGCAGTATTATGTCATCAGATAGATGCTGGCAATTGGTTAGCGCTGCAATGTGTTTACATAGAGCTGTATCACCCTATGCAACACCTTTGCTATGTAAAAGCTACGCAGAGCATAGCCATTGTCATTTTCTGGGGAATATTGAAGTTGGACACTTCACGTAGTGCAGCTCACAGTGTTTGTCACAAAGATACAACTGCAGTAATTGTTGGGGGCTGCTGTCACTTATTACCATTATCTGTGTTGATTGCTAGTGTTGACTGTAAGCTATCTGAAACTGTTCTCAATTCTTCTGTATTGCAGGTTTATTGGCATTGACAGGGTTTTTACAAATAGAGTGATAGTTGGTAGTCAGGGCAGCAATAAGCCTTTTAGCAGTTGAGGTTCAAAGTGGGATGTTGGTGACGTATGGTTTAAGTTATGGAACAAAACTAAAAGCTATAGCAATAGATACATATATAATCGAACAAAGCATGTCTGACCACTCACAGGACTGACTTACCTTGACAAAGGTTGGCTGCACACTCATAAGTTACTGTGCATTAACGCTTTACTGTAGATTTAACATTCACTGAGCATTAAACCTTGTGTGTGCTTCCCCTTCATTGCTCATTAACCTTTTACTATACCTGTCATGGCTGAACCACTTCTGGACTGTCAAAAACATCCATACCGCTATCCTGTAACATGATTTACCCTTAAATTTTCATGTCAAAATGACAAAAATGCAGTGTTCAACTTATGTAGCAAGTAGAAGAAGTATCAACAGCAGCAGCAGGAAATAGTATTTCAGTTGCTGTATCATAAGGTCCCATCAATAGTTCCTTGAAATTGTTACATTGTACTTGGATTGCCTCCAGCCCCCAGGATATAAACAAGAGGACGTGATACAATGGATTACCAATTAAACTGTGGCCCAAAACAAGCCAGTTTGCTGTTCAGGTGCTTTCTTTCTGACCCTTCAATGATGTTGGAAAAAAAAAATTAAGAATCAGCAAGCATATCAGCAGCAAGAAAGGATTATTGTCTCATAAAGTGCTACAAAGTAGCAAATTGCCAGTAAATTTCTACAGGGGAGATTGCAATGTTGACCAAATGGTTTGTTTAGATCTGCAAGATGATTTTCACACTTTCACCTTGGGCCAGGGTACAATTCAATTGTCTTCTTATCATCCCTTCCTAACATTTTATGAAAACTTACAACATTATCAACATTATAGGGGTTCAATTTAAAATTGGGATTTAATAAGATGTATGAGGGCATTAAATGTCTTTTTGGTGGTGAGAGTGTTCTTGGTCCATTTTGGTTTTGGAAAAAGTGCCCTCCAACTGTAGCCACCTTGCAAAACCCTTGTCCTACCATTCAGTCAATGCAATCATTTATAGAAAAGTAATGAAAAGGACTCAATGAAGTATGGGACACATTTCCCAACAAGTGTTACCCTGGATTGTATGCTAACTTTTCCTGTTCAACCACATAAACACAAATTCCAAAATCTAGAGCAGCAACTTCAACAGCTGGCAGGAGGTAGTACTGGCTCTCGCTGCTATCAATCTACCCTGTGAGGAAAACCCTATCAAAATAAGCTAAAGGCAAGTGGTCTCTGAAAAAGAAATACTTGATGGTACTTAAGGCTAATGGTGGATCCAGATCAGACTAAAGATAAGACAGGATTTAACCAATGGATAGCTTCCTGGAATGAAATTACCGTTTCTTGCTCCAAGACAAATAGGCTTTCCAAGTACACTGGTAGACTATGTGAGAAATCAATTTACTAGTTTTCAAGAGCTTTGGGATAACCAAATCTGACATCATCCATCAGGACCAGAGTTTCAATAACCAGGCTGCTAAATTTGGTGACTGAGAAGCAGTGTGGTAAATAAGCCCTTGGGAAAGAAGATCCAGACAATTTGGAAGGACCCATGGAGAGTCGACCAGAAGTTCAACAAGATCTGATCACGGTATTCTCCTGGGTCAGTTTGATGTGATGAAAATAACAAGAATGCATTCCTTCTGGGTCCTGCAAAGTAGCTAAGAATGATGTTTCATAGGAGGAAAGGCATAAAATAGGCCATAATGATCCGATTGAGCCAACAGAATATCCACTGCAATGCTAAAGGAAAAAATCCTGCTCAGCTTGTTGTTGAACCTGGAAGCCAGGAGGTCCATATCTGGCTTCTCCTACCTGTCTTGAAACACCACAGGTTTAAGAATCTATTCTCCGCAGTCCAGAAGTTGATGACCGAGGAAGTTTGCCTGCCACTGTTTCACGGCAGGGATATGCAAGACAGACAGGGCTGGAACATGAAGTCAGAAAAAGATCAACTTCTCTTTGAGTTACAAAACTTCTTGTTTCTCCATGATGGTTTATGTAAGCCACTTAAATGGCATTGTCTGACTGAATTTTAGTCAGACGACCTTGCAAACATGAAGTTCAGCAATAGCCAAATCACTCAGATTTTTAGAACGATTAAGAGACCAGCTTCCTCCAACGAACAAGTTCCTTGAACTGAGCGGGTATTCAGGTAACCTACACAGCCTAAAAGGATTGGCATCTTTTTGAAACCATTAGGAGGAAGGATTTTCCCAATTCCAGTGCCAAATTAATAACCCACAATGCCAGGATATAGAATTATCTAAAGAGGGGGGCCGGCAACCTGTCGATCGCAATCGACCTTTAGACCGCATGTGGGTGACGGATAGATCGTCAACACGCCTCTACTTTGCCGAGCCCTGCACCTCTGCGCCAGTCTTCCCTTCAGCCTCCTCTAATGCACTTATCTTTTCTCACAGCGAGCACAGCAGAAATCGGCAGGCAGCACAGCACAGAACGGTGGGTGGGAGCTGGCTAAGTTAACTTTTCAAATTAACTGACAAGCGATTGGTTGCTAGGCAGTCCTAGCAACCAATTACCAGCTTGTTAATATGGAAAGTTATCTTGGACATCTCCAGCTACCGCCCTCTGTACAGAGCTGTGATGTGTCCTGCTTCTGATCTGTGTACACCTGTGGGTAGGAGAATTATCCCACTGCTGCACTGACATCGACACTGCTGTGTGTTGGGTGGGGGGTAGTAGGTTATGTAAAGAGGCAGAGCACATTGTGGGGGAAGGGGTGGTATGAAATGGGCCCCATTCACTGCTCTACTGCCACTGTCACCTGCCCTACTGCCACCAGCCACTGCCTTACTGCCACTGTCATCTTCCCTACTGCCACCAGCCACTGCCTTACTGCCACTGTCATCTGCCCTACTGCCAACAGCCACTGCCTTACTGCCACTGTCATCTGCCCTACTGCCACCAGCCACTGCCACTGTCATTTGCCCTACTGACACCAGCCACTACCCTACTGACACCACCCACTGCCCTACTGACACTGTCACCTGCCCTACTGACACTGTCCACTTTTAAGGTAGGCTAAGTTTATATTTTTATTGTGAAATTTGTTTTATTATATCTTTTATAGTTATTGTTTTCCTAATATTTAGTTAGGCCTTGATAATTAATGTCGTTTAATGTCTTGTAACACCGGTGATCTTTGCTCTCTTTATGTTGTGAAGGTAGATCTCCTCCTCTCAAAGGTTGCCTACCCCTGATCTAAGGACTTTACCCTCCTTTCCAATGTTGCCAAATGCTAAGTTGCAATGGTCTGCCATAAACTGGGCAAAGCAGGCCACCTTAAGGTCCAAAACCCTTATTGTCTTTGTCTTGGGAATGGAAAACCTTGAACAGGGCTGTATCTGAGACTATGCCCAGATACTCCAAGTAATGAGTCAGATCCAACACTGATTTCTGGAGAAGGTTGTCTAATATCCCATTACGAAGATGCTCTGAGAGCAAAGCAGATCAGCAGCAGGGGCTAGAACCTTGTTGAAGATCCAAAGTACAGAGGACAAGCCAATGAAAAGGGCAACTAATTGGTAATGTTTTCATCACAGCAAAATGCAGGCAGTGTTGATGCATCAGGGAAGACAATGACATGTAAGAAGGCATTCCTGATGCCCACAGTGGTCAGAAAGTCTCCTGGATGGAGAAGATAAATAACTGAGTTGGTCTATTACATGCTTATTTTTTGTTCCCAAAGGAAGGTGTTGAGAACCTTCAGATAAAGCAGGGGGTGCATGCACCTAAAGGTATCCCATTCTGGATATTTGGTGTATAATATCCGCTAGGGTTATAAGCATTAGCTCCCATTGCTGGAGAACAGAAAGATCTGTCAGGATCCAAACTGTCTAAATCCAGGTTTCCGATACATAACTATGGACCAGACAACTTGGACCAGGTATTGAGAACAAGGCCTAAGAAATTGCTTCTAGTCTTTTGTCCTTCAGATATTTGAACACAGTAATGTCCTCAACAAGAACAGTTATTTTCTTAAGGAAACAGCTAGGTCTACAATGGGGATGGTCTACTTTTTGAGGACCACCATAGGGTATTGTTGTGCAGATTGCATCAATAAGGTTTAAAATGGCAACCCTAAAGTGATTGTAAACCTCTGAAATGAAAAATAAATAAAGCATATCCTTCTATAGTCAATCCAAAGCACCTAATGTGATGTCTAGTTTTTCTCTTCTCACTCTGCTATTTGCATGAGTCACCTCTGATCATTTATCTTGATACCAATCAATCCCAGGAGGCAGACCCACCACCCTCTTTCACATAGAAGGTAATAGACAGCCTTAGCTGTGTGTGTTTCCTTATGAGACTTTATAGTGTGGGGTGTGTCCATCTCCTCTACTCAGATTTCAGAACACATTTCACTATCCTTTGTGCTGTGCAGTATGTAACATCAGATTATTGCCCCTTGGCTCCTGAAGGTCATAAATGCTATGTACTGTGAACTTTGAATGGTTGCAGAGAAGAGAGTGTGACAGATAAACAGGTACAACTTATGTAGAAGGATTTATTTAATCTCTGTGTATCACCTAAGGCTAGTCACTTCAGTGGGTATATGTAATCCCAGGCAAATCATAGACAGATACTAGAGGAAAGGTTGTGAAAGCACGTAGCATGTAGCCCCTGCAATGTGAGTTACAGTGGGGATATGTGGACATTACAGTGGGGGAGATGTGGACATTACAGTGGGGGAGATGTGGACATTACAGTGGGGGAGATGTGGACATTACAGTGGGGGAGATGTGGACATTACAGTGGGGGAGATGTGGACATTACAGTGGGAGAGATGTGGACATTACAGTGGGGGAGATGTGGACATTACAGTGGGGGAGTTGTGGACATTACAGTGGGGGAGATGTGGACATTACAGTGGGGGAGATGTGGACATTACAGTGGGGGAGATGTGGACATTACAGTGGGGTAGATGTAGATATTACAGTGGGGGAGATTGTGAATATTACAGTGGGGAGATGTGGACATTACAGTGGGGGAGATGTGGACATTACAGTGGGGGAGATGTGGACATTACAGTGGGAGAGATGTGGACATTACAGTGGGAGAGATGTGGACATTACAGTGGGAGAGATGTGGACATTACAGTGGGGGAGTTGTGGACATTACAGTGGGGGAGATGTGGACATTACAGTGGGGGAGATGTGGACATTACAGTGGGGGAGATGTGGACATTACAGTGGTGTAGATGTGGATATTACAGTGGGGGAGATGTGGACATTACAGTGGGGGAGATGTGGACATTACAGTGGGGGAGATGTGGACATTACAGTGGGGGAGATGTGGACATTACAGTGGGGGAGATGTGGACATTACAGTGGGGGGGGGGGAGATGTGGACATTACAGTGGGGGAGATGTGAACATTACAGTGGTGGAGATGTGGACATTACAGTGGGAGAGATGTGGACATTACAGTGGGGGACATGTGGATATTACAGTGGGGACAATATATGGTGGTGAACCAAAAAATTATCCGATCCGTGACTCTGATCCGAGGAACGATCCGAACTGTGAGTTTTTTGATCCGTTGCACCCCTACATGTAATGGTACCCTTTTGAGGGCTGCTGAGTGTTGTAGATTTGTCTGTCACCCTGCACAGCAAGGCACACAGTTCTCATTCACCCTGAGGCAGAATACCAGTCCTTGAAATTTGTTTGTATTTTTATGGGATATTCATGAGATGCCCAAACTGATTTGCAGAACAATATATATGGGACTGACTATATGAGTACAACTCAAATCTTCAACTCCAGCACATCACTTACTTGCAGACTATCTCTCCTTAACACCTCCAGCATATCACTTGCTTGCACTTCTGTTATTTTAGATTATGCTGCCACTTCTGATCTGGGATTCTATAGTTAGTTTTAGCTTAAGACTCAATAACCAGCATAGGCTTGAGCCATTTAAGGCATTCAATGGCCAGGTCTGGTAGTTAGAGGTCCAGATTAGAAACTACTAGGGACTAAGATGCAGAGTGAATAGGCTGACTCTGAGTTCCAGTGCCACACCACAGTTTCGACTTGTGAGAATCTGCGTTCCAGACTAATTGGACAAACTCCCCATCACCGCTTATCTTCTTAATCATTCTAAGGGCCCCTGCAACTGAACTTTGCTTCAACAGTCACCTGGAGGTATCCTTATTATTTTATATATATATATATATATATATATATATTGTAACAGCAGGCAGGTAAAATCACCAGGTTGCATCCAGGATGGAAGGTATATATGTCCTAGATTCAGGCTTTATGCTGATTTATACCACTAGGGGGAGTGCTGGGAGTCTTGCAGGGGAAGAGTTAATGAGCCCAGCTGAATCAAGTGGCTCATTGAGGCCTCTACAAGAACTCCCAGCATGCTAAGGGAGATGCTCCAACCTGGAACCAGATCTGTGTGGATAGTCTGGGGAGTGTAATCTCTGTGCGGTGAGCCAAAGCCTGTGTGGTTATTGTAAGAACTTCAAAAAAGCAGGGAGCTAGGGACTGGGACAGCACAAGGCTGTACCCAGTTGTTAGTTAGGGACACCAACGTGTGTAGTGAGCGGTCAAGTTGACCAGGATTTCTTTTCATGTTTTTTTGTTTTGCTGTTTTTCCCTTGTAAATAGTTTGAATAAACCGCACCTTTCGTTTTTGCAACTACAAACTCTGTCTGCTGTGCCTGTTTTGTGTGGTGAACCCATCCAGGGGGTCACACACACCAGCTGCCGAGTTAACCCCCTCACAGTTGGTGGAGAACCAGTGGCAGTTTTTTTAAGGCCAGCATGGAGGAGATACTGAAACAGCTGGCTCTAGCAAATGCCAATCAGCAGCAGACAAATGCAGGTTTGCAAAAGAGCCTTGCAGCTCAACAACAGAGCTTCGCATCCCAGCAGCAAGCTCATCAACAGAGCCTTGCAGCCCAGCAGCAGACAAATGCAACTTTGCAACAGAGCCTCGCAGCCCAGCAGCAAGCTCAGCAACAAGCCCAGCAACAATCTGAGGCCCGCTTCATAGACCTGTTACAGAAGCAAGAGCAGAGACTACAACAAATGGAAAGTTAATGCAGCAACATCCGCAGACCAGTGAGGCAAGTCATTCCACTAATACCGCGTCCTTTGGGGTGAGTTGTTTATTTACAAAAATGACTGGAAAGGATGATCCAGAGGTGTTTTTGACCACATTTGAAAGGACTGCTGAAAGAGAAAAGTGGCCTAAGGAGCAGTGGGCTGGACTGGTGGCTCCTCTGTTAACTGGTGAATCGCAGAAAGCTTACTATGACCTAGAGCCTGACCAAACAAAAGACTATGTGATGCTAAAAACTGAAATATTGGCACGGTTGGGTGTCACCCTGGCTGTCCGGGCTCAGCGTGTGCATAACTGGACTTTCCGGCTTGGAAAATCTCCCAGGTCTCAAATGTATGATTTCATTCACCTGAGCAGGAAGTGGCTACAGCCAGAGACTTTGTCCGTACCAAAGATTGTGTAACGTGTTGTGATGGATCGTTTCTTGAGAGCTCTTCCTACTGCCATCCAAAAGTAGGTAAGCCATGGAGACTCAGAAATCTTGTGGATCGAGTAGAGAAGTACTTGGCTACAGAGAACCTGACTGCCTCTTCCAGAGACTCACGGACTTTCCACCCTAAGACCAGACCATCCCCAGTGGCGGGTAAGATGATTCCAAGGGGTGAGGGTGGAGAGAGTGAGAGGATGGGAGTTCTACCCAAGGTTTGGCGAGAACAGCCTGGGAAGTCAGGGGCTCAAGAGGCAGCAAGAAGGATTGTTTGTTACCGCTGCCGACAAGAGGGACATATTGCAGCAAATTGCCCGGTTGTGGATGAACCCATGCAATGTGACTTTCTAAGGGACAGACATCAGTCGCTGTTTGCGACAGTCGCATGCACTGCCATTCGGGGAACTGAGAAACATTTATGCAAAATGTGTATTAATGGTAGAAATGTTGTTGTGTTGCTGGATTCAGGTAGCCTGGTGACACTGATAAAGGCTGAATTAGTTACTACAGAGGTCTCTGGGAATAACAAGGTAGCTGTTATTTGTGTGCATGGGGACACCCGAGAGTATCCGGTGACTACAGTGTCTTTTGAGACCCCCAAAGGTACCCTCTCTCATCGGGTGGGACTAGTGTCTCACTTGCCTCATGATGCCATTGTGGGAAGGGATTTTCCAAAGTTCTGGGAACTATGGGACTGTCCTGAGCCCCCCACTGGTGCCCCTATATACCAGGAATGTGATAGCCAGAATGCCTCTGAGAGTGGTGAGGACTCTCCAGAATTTCCCTTGTCGGTACTGGCAGGGGAGACTCGAGAAACTGGGGAGGAGCCAACATTCTCAGACGAAAACATGCCGTCTGTGGAGTTTTCTGATCTCGAGGTTCACAAGGAAAATTTTGCCACAGAACAGTTAAAAGACCCCACCCTAATAAAGGCACGGGAAAATGTAGCGGAAATAGATGCCGAGTTAGTGAACCCAGATGAGACCTGCACTTACCCATACTTCATCGTGGAAAAGGACCTACTGTATCGTGTGGCTAAAAGGGCAGAAGAAACCATTGAGCAGCTTGTGGTGCCCAAACCTTACAGGAAGTTGGTGTTAGAGTTGGCCCATGGGCACATTCTTGGAGGTCATCTGGGGACAGAGAAAACCCGAGAGAGAGTATT
Source organism: Rana muscosa (assembly GCA_029206835.1). NCBI lineage: Eukaryota > Metazoa > Chordata > Amphibia > Anura > Ranidae > Rana > Rana muscosa. Next base: position 511,521,309 of record CM055117.1, read on the forward strand.
GCAGAGGTTCTATTGGCCTGGGGTCATGAAGGAAACAGAAAATTATTGTTCCTCCTGCCCTGTGTGTCAGAGGTCGGCACCGATGCCACATTTCTGTAACCCGCTGGTACCTCTTCCCATCATTGAGGTCCCCTTTGAGAGGATCGCAATGGATTTGGTAGGTCCGATAATGAAGTCCGCTAGGGGGCACCAGTACATCTTGGTTATAATGGACTATGCCACCCATTATCCGGAAGCGATTCCTCTCCGAAATACCTCGGCCAAAACCATAGCCAAAGAGCTATCTCTTGTTTTTAGCCGTGTGGTTATTTGTAAAGAACTGCTTACGGACCAAGGTACACCCTTTATGTCCCGGGTTATGAAAGAGCTGTGTAAGTTGTTCAAAGTGACACAATTGCATACATCTGTGTATCACCCCCAAACAGATGGGTTGGTTGAAAGATTCAACAAAACACTAAAACAAATGTTAAAGAAAGTGGTGGATAGAGATGGAAAGGATTGGGAATGTCTAATTCCCTATTTAATGTTTGCTATTAGGGAGGTACCCCAATCCTCTACGGGTTTCTCCCCCTTTGAGTTACTTTATGGGAGACACCCCAGAGGGCTGTTGGATATCGCCAAGGAAACCTGGGAAAGTGAGAGTTCTCCCCACAGGAGTGTGATTGAGCATGTCGCCCTGATGCAAGATAGAATTGCACAGGTAATGCCAATCGTAAAGGAACATTTGGCCCAAGCGCATTTGGCACAGCAGAGAGTGTACAACCGTGAGCGAAGTGAATTACAAGGTCAGACAACCAGGAAGGCGAAAGCCCGAACAGATCTATCACATTAATCTGTTGAAAGCCTGGAGGGATAGGGAATCCCTAGTCGCGGAAACTTTGTCACCAGCTCACTCTGATTGCAGGATTCCTGAGGTTGGAATAGCAGTCACCTTGTCAAACCCCCAACAACAGGAGGTTAAGGAGTTTGTGCTTCACAACAAGGAGGTTTTCTCTGAGCTGCCGGGACAAACGTCTGGCGTAGAGCATGATATTATTACCCCGCCCGGTGAAAGGGTGAAACTAAAACCCTATCGGATCCCAGAGGCCCGACGGGAGGCAATATGTGAGGAAGTACAGAAAATGCTTAAGTTAGGGGTGATAGAGGAGTCCCAAAGTGATTGGTCAAGTCCCATTGTGTTAGTGCCTAAACCGGATGGGAGCTGGCGATTTTGTAACGATTTTCGACAACTGAACAAAGTTACAAAATTTGACACCTACCCCATGCCACGTATAGATGAGTTGATCGACTGGCTGGGAACAGCCCGATACATGACAACTCTTGATCTCACAAAAGGGTATTGGCAAATTCCCCTGGCCAAGTCAGCCAAGGAGAAAACCGCATTTGTAACTCCAGACGGGGCGTTCCAATATAAAAGAATGCCGTTTGGGTTACAGAATGCGCCGGCCACATTCCAGCGGAAAATGGACTAGATACTGAGGCCTCATCAGAAGTATGCCGCGGCTTACCTGGATGATGTAATTATCTACAGCACAGATTGGGCCTCACATCTGCCAAAAGTGCAAGCAGTCCTAGACTATCTGGGAAGCTGGGTTTACGGCCAACCCCAAGAAATGTACCATTGGGCAGTAGGAGGCCAAATATCTTGGGTACACCATTGGGAGGGGAGTAATAAAACCCCAAGTCAACAAAGTCGAGGCCATACAGAATTGGCCACATCCCAACAGCAAGAAGCAGGTACGAGCCTTTCTAGGAATCGCTGGGTATTATCGGCGATTCATTCCCCACTTTGCTTCTCAGGCTGTGCCCCTAACCAACCTGACAAAAGGGAAAGAGTCGGTCATGGTTAAATGGACCCCAGAGGCTGAGGCAGCATTCCAATTCTTAAAAAAAGCCTTATGTAGCCAGCCAGTGTTGTACTCACCAGACTTCTCTAGGGACTTTGTCGTACAAAGTGATGCATCAGACGTTGGGTTAGGAGCAGTATTGTCCCAGGTCTGGAACGGGGAAGAGCACCCAGTCATTTACCTCAGCAGGAAATTGAAGTCCCATGAGGTAAATTATGCCACGATTGAGAAGGAGTGTTTAGCGGTGAAGTGGGCTCTAGATTCCCTTCGGTTCTATCTGCTAGGTAGGCACTTTGACATGATTACTGATCACGCTCCTTTAAAGTGGATGGCTCAAAACAAAGAGACAAATAGAAGAGTGAATAGGTGGTTCCTGGCCCTACAGGAATTCAACTTTACAGTAAAGCATCGCCCTGGCGTTCAAATGGGGAATGTGGATGCTTTGTCTCGAGTACATGCATGCCTGATTGCTTGTGTTCCAACCCCAAGGTTAAAACAAGAGGGGGGGTATGTGACAGCAGGCAGGTAAAGTCACCAGGTTGCATCCAGGATGGAAGGTATATATGTCCTAGATTCAGGCTTTATGCCGATTTATACCACTAGGGGGAGTGCTGGGAGTCTTGCAGGGAAGAGTTAATGAGCCCAGCTGAATCAAGTGGCTCATTGAGGCCTCTACAAGAACTCCCAGCATGCTAAGGGAGATGCTCCAACCTGGAACCAGATCTGTGTGGATAGTCTGGGGAGTGTAATCTCTGTGCAGTGAGCCAAAGCATGTGTGGTTATTGTAAGAACTTCAAAAAAGCAGGGAGCTAGGGACTGGGACAGCACAAGGCTGTACCCAGTTGTTAGTTAGGGACACCAACGTGTGTAGTGAGCGGTTAAGTTGACCAGGATTTCTTTTCATGTTTCTTTTTGTTTTGCTGTTTTTCCCTTGTAAATAGTTTGAATAAACCGCACCTTTCGTTTTTGCAACTACAAACTCTGTCTGCTGTGCCTGTTTTGTGTGGTGAACCCATCCAGGGGGTCACACACATCCGCTGCCGAGTTAACCCCCTCACAATATATATATATATATGTATATGTGCACAATTCCACCAGGACTTTTTGAGCCCTTTGCTAATAATACCTGTTTGTACATTGGATGTATATACTATACTATACGGCTTGCAGTCCAACCAAAAGTGACGGTTCTGTTGGCCGGAGAAGCTGTCATGGTCAGAGGTAGAAGGGAAGCTGTTGCCAAGAAGGGACTATTCGCTTTATTACCCGGAACCACTGTGAGTAACTGAAGCAAGTACCGGAGCAGCATTCTCACCAGACGGGGACGGTGAACAATCAGGACACTTCAGTGGGAATCAAGCCAGGGACCCAGCCAGCGGAGGTGATGCTTGCAGAGCAGCCTTGTGTGTCAAGCTAGGGACCGAGCGGGCCAGTGAGGTGAAGCTTGAGCGGTATCTAGAGTGCCAAGCTAGGGACCCAGCAGAGAAGCGGGGGTGACGCTTGAGGAAGATACCACCATAAAGATTGGAGGAGCTCAAGGGATTCAGTGGCAGTAAATCAGAGGGTCTAGTGAGAGAATGGGAGCTCAGTGTATGGAAGAACTACAAGGAGAAGTTGTAGTGAAGCTAAAAGAACTGTTACGGTTTGTGTTAGGAACTGTTAAAGACTGTTGCCATAGGAGACAACATTCCTGCACGTGCAGATGTGGCTTCTAACTATAGGCCTTTCCCTGCACGGCTGTCTTTCTATTGAAGTCTCAGAGTCTGCTAATTGAGTTTGCAACTATCTAAGGGTGTCCTGGTCCTAAACCTCTCTCCCCCCAAAAATACAAAAAGGACTGTTAAGAGAAATAAAACCTCTTTTACATCCAAGAAGTGTCTGGCGCCCAATGACTTTCTCCATTTTTGCACCCAATATGCCTCACAACCCACTACATACAGAAGGATGTCATCTATCTCTGGCACTGGAGGTTCTCATTAGACCGAAGGAGGCCTGAGACCTTGCTACATATATTCTCCCCAAAAAAATGTTTTTGCATTGCAAGCTTCTAGTTAAAAGCGGAAACACTAAACACATTCAAATCTTTCCACATATGTATCCCACGCTCAACTTGTTTAATACCTACATATTTTCTGTATGGATGTGTTAACCTACTGCCTCCACCCTCGCATGTGTTTCTTAGAAAAATTGCATCTCAGTACTTCTATCCAAAAACAAAACAAGAAACACTAAGCCCTGGTTCACACTGGTGCGATTTGACATGCGATTTGACATGTCAAATCGGCGATATTTGCCGCAAATTGCGGGCAATGGCACCTTCCTAATCGGTGCAACGCCGCATCTGCGGCGCTGCACCAATTTCAAAAAGTAGTTTCTGTACTACTTTTTGCGATTTCGGGCCGCGATTTACATTGACATCTTTGCAGAAACCTGCACAGATGTCCCTGTAATCGCGGCCGAAATCGGGACCGACAGGCAGGAGTGAAATTGTGCGAGTTCAGCTGAACTCGCACGGCTTCACTCCCGCAGCCCCAGTGTGAACCTGGGCATATAGAATGAAAGAGGATTTTAATCTTTTTTTTAATTTTTTTACTTACTATAGGGTTTATTTACATAAAACTGGAGAGTCCAAAATCTGGTGCAGCTCTGCACAGAAAGCAATCAGCTTCCAGCTTTTTTTGTCAAAACATAATTGAACAAGCTGAAGTTCACACTGCTCCAACACGAAAGACGTACGACTACCGATCTGACTTTGCCCTGCTCATCTCAGTTCCGACATCTCTGCGACTTCAATGAACAGGATCCGACTTTGAGATGATTGCAACTTGTCCTTTGACCAATTAAAACAATTAATTTGCTTCTGGTATTGAGGAAACCCCACATCAAATTAATCTTGTTCAAATATTGCATTGACAGGGTATAAAGAAGACGTACATTGGGTATGAATAGGTACAGTTTAGCCCCCAGACAAGGGATTCCACACCAGATTTATAAAAAAAAAAAAAAAAAATCAGCATGCCCCCCCAGATCCATACCAGGCCCTTTGAGTCTGGTATGGATCTTGCGGGGGAACCCTAAGCCACTTCATTCTCCAAGACCTGGTCCTCCTCTGATGCTGGATCCCGCAGTTGTGTAAGGTCTGGTGTCTGCCAGTTCTTATATAGCTATGGGGAGGGGTCCCCACATGACGTTCCCCTGATGGCCAACGCCCCATGGCTATATAAGAACTGTCAGACACTGGACCTGACACAACTGCGGGATCCAGCATTGAAGAAGGACCAGGTCGATGGAGGAAGAAGTCAAGAGTGATACACTTGGCGGCTATGGCCGCCACTGTATCACACGGGAGCACGCTCGCAAGCTAACCCCTTTGGGAGAGAGCTTCCCAGAACGGGGGTTAGCTCTTGCGGGGAGGAGCCGAGACCGCTGCCGAGGGACCCCAGAAGATGGGGATCGGGGCCACTCTGTGCAAAACGAACTGCCCAGTGGAGGCAAGTATGACAGGTTTGTTATTTTTTTTAAAAAGGAACCTTTACAACCCCTTTAAGATGGGATTTTGACATGTCATGTGACTTGTGCTTTGGAAGTCAGAGCACATGTCGGGCCAGTGTGAACTGGCTCTTTGAAGGTGATTAGCTACCATGCCCAGCTGCACCAGATATTGCACAGTTTTAGTAAATCAACCCCTATATATTTACATGCAATAGATTTGTTAAGGGAAAGAAGTGGAATGTTATGAAATGGCCAAGTCAATCACCTGACCTGAATCCAATTGAGCATGCATTTCACTTGCTGAAGACAAAACTGAAGGGAAAATGCCCCAATAACAAGCAGGAACTGAAGACAGTTGCAGAAGAGGCCTGGCAGTGCATAACTAGGGATGAAACCCAGTGTCTGGTGATGTCTATGCGTTCCAGACTTCAGGCTGTAATTGACTGCAAAGGATTTGCAACCAAGTATTAAAAAGTGAAAGTTTGATTTATGATTGTTAATCTGTCCCATTACTTTTGGTCCCTTAAAAAGTGGGAGGCACATATACAAACTGTTGTAATTCCTACATCGTTCACCTGATTTGGATGTAAATACCCTCAAATTAAAGCTGAACATCTTGTTCGTTTAATTTCACATCCATTGTGGTGGTGTATAGAGCCAAAAAGATTAGAATTGTGTCGATGTCCCAATATTTATAGACCTGACTGTATGCTTACAGTAAATGCTTCTGTGTTAAGATCTGATTCTGCAAGCAATTTGAAATCATCATTCAAATTTCAGTTTCTTAAAACAAAGAATTATGGTTTATGACTGAATTTCTTTTTTTAACTACATAGACAGGGTCAATAAACATTGGTTTGAATTGATTCAGGGACTAGCTCAGTACTTCCTTGTTCAAAGAGAACAGGGAAATGACAATGCAGATCTAACATCCTAGATTATATTTTCTCAAAAGGAACCGCAAAGCAAGCCAAATTTAAAGGAAATTCTATAAAATGTGTTGCACTTTGATACATAGCAGTGTAGCACCCGCCACTTTAGGTAGGTGCTCGAGTTAGATTTTTGACCAGTGCAGGTAAATTTAGGCAGGTCTAGCTGAAAGGCCTGTTTGTTTTGATCTGGGACCTGGGGAGTGGTTTAGTGTAGGCGGTTGACTCACAGGCAGTGTCCCTTCTTGGTTACCTCCCTCTGACTTTGAGAAGATTCTGGAAGCAGAGGACGGGAAGAGAGATGGAGCTGTCTGGGGTGTGTAAGGAGCCCTGACCAATCCCCAGCTAGGATTGGCAGGGGCAGGACTCCTTAGGACCCTGGGTCAGCCCAGCTAGGAAGGAGTTGTTCGGGTGGAAGAACTGAGAGATGGAGTGTTAGGCTGTCAGGACCTTGGGCTGGAGCTCGGAGCTGAAAGGGAACCCTTCCATACAACCCAAACGAGGGGCGTCCTGAACAGGAGCAGTAGAGGACAGTGGGGAACACTGCAAATCTTCAGGAAGGATTCACCTGTCATTTCGGTGAGTGACAGGCACAGTCGGGAGATCTGGGAGAGGCATGCCAGGAGTGGATATAGAGCCAAAGGGAGAGACTGTGATGTTACTGGCATTGGAGTCGGGCTGCTGCAGCCAGAAGGGTAGCAGAGTTTGTATAGGACTGACTGGGATGAGTAGTCCACCTAGATACAGCTTGCACAGAAGGACATTGTCTATAGTTATTTGTTGCTACACCAAAGGGGGCTGCAGTCCCCTGCCAGCAAATGGCGTATATACAAAGTTAGGCCTAATTAGAAGTTGGACCTAACCATGTGCTAGCTGCGATAGGAACGAAGTATTGCACAGCAGAGAAAGTAACAGTTCATCAAGACGCGTTGTGCTGGAGGAGTCTGGGGCTTTAGAGAGTAGAGACTGTAATTTAGAGGTTCCAATCTACATTTTCATTAATTAAATACTATTGATCTGAGCATCCCATATTCCCTTTACCCCATCCAAGTTTAATCCCTCAATAAAATACAAAAACAAAGCTGATGGACTGTTCATTGTCTGGAGAGTGACTGGAAGTGAATGCCGGGCTGGGCAGGGTGACAGGTGGAACTACTACACTCAGTGGCCCCACGGGGGTACCGCTACAGCAGCATGCTGGGTGAAAAAAAGACTCAGATTCCCTCTCTGCTCTTTCTCTCTCTCCTGCCCGTATTTGCTGTCCATGGACAGGGTCTTCTCAGGATCCAGAAAGGCGTCTGCGGCTTTGACCTCAGCAAAATGGGACCAGCCACATGTGGGCATATCTGCAGCGCTGGAAATAGTGTCAGTGAGGGATACAGATGGAGGACTGTTTTTTTGCCCACAGATGAGATTTAATGATTGGGATCAGATTCACACGGAGGTGGTGACGCAGGTGAAATCGAATTACCTAGTTGGGACTAATTAGTCCTTTGGAGATTTGTAAAACAGAGGGAGGCAGCAACCAAAAGAGATTAAATCATCTGGGAGTTGTTCATTTTATCACAGAAAACTCCTAAATTGTGTAAAAGTATAAATTGTTGGACAAAATTTCACTTGACATAAAATAAACATTTCAAGCTTCATTTATTTGACTTACATTTCTAAAAAGAGGGTAAAGTGTTACAGCAATCTTTTGCAATGAGATTTTCCCCCCATCCACAGGCAGAGTGATCAGTATGTTAAACTGCCTAACAGCTCACTTTACCAGCTCTAAGTTGACCTTACTGATTGCTAATTTCCAAGCTTCCCACACAGCAGGATTACAAAGAAATAAAATTACAGTCTTATTCATTCCCTGTTTTTTAGTACAGATGTCTGCTGATTACCTGTCAATCATAGGAGAGCATTAACATCTGACATCATATGCATAAGAATAACAGCAAGAATACATAAAACTATATTGTCACCAAAATTAACAAACATAATGCACCATGGAGAGAGATAAGAAGCTGAACTACAAGGTACAAAGAAAAATGACAAAAAATTGTCTGAAACTGAGTTCTAATGCTGGCCATACAAATGACAATTTTCAGGCAAAGCAACCAGACTGATCTATGATCAGAAATTACACTTTTTTTCATATGCCAGAAAGCAGCATTAGCCATACAGGTAGCTATGAAAGGTTAACCACATATAGACCCCGTTCACACTGCCAGCGGTAAAGTGCTGCTAATTTTAGCGGCTCTTTACCGTTGTTTTAGCAGCGCTTTTTGGCCAATAGCAGGGCGCATTTAACCCCCGCTAGCGGCGGAAGAAAGTGCCAGAAAAGTGCCGCTGCCGAATCGCTTTGCAGGCGCTTCGGCAGCGGTGCCCATTCATTTTAATGGGCAAGGGCGGGGGAGGAGTGGTGTATACACCGCTTAGGCACCGCCCCAAAGATGCTGCTTGCAGGACTTTTTCTAACGTCCTGCAAGCGCACTGCTCCAGTATGGAAGCCCTTGGGCTCTCACACTGGGGCTGCAGGGGAGGCGCTTTTCAGGCGCTTTACAGGTGCTATTTTTAGCCCAAAAAATAAAAAATGAAAAACGCCTCCAGTGTGAAAGGGTTCTTACAAGCAGAGACCAGGTGTTAAATGCAATTGATTCCAGAAGAACCAGCCTGCAGATATTGAGCTGTAAAGAGTTAACCATTTATGTAAGCAGCAGTGTACATGTGTCCATTGATGCAGAGAAGAAAAGCACAGTCATCTCCTAGCACCAAGGACACAGAGGGTTAATTATCAGAAAGTTGTACCTTTTTCAGATAACAGGGGGATAGGAGAAACAAAGTGAAAGCTGGAGCACAGATAAGCTGTGAGGTTTGTAAGGAGAGACAGTGAGGAGGATCGGCATCTTAGTTACTCTCAGCCCCTCCAGGATATGCAGAATGTAGCTGGGTCTGCCAGATGAAGCCACAATCCATTGGCACCTGCTGGAATCACAACACAGGAGGCTGACCAGTTCTATCCATGCTCTCCTGTCTGTGTGGAGGGGAGGAGGAAACTGTGAGCACATGCTCTGCTCTATAAAAGATGCTGCAGCCAGCAACCTCAGCAGTGAGTGAGGGGACTTACTCGGGAGGATAAGGGGGGCTCCCCCCCCCCACAAAGTGCCAGCCTAGGCCAAAATAAAGCACTGAATCAGTCAATCACATGGCAGCAACTCAATGCATTTAGACATCTAGACCTGGTGAAGATGACTTGCTGAAGTTCAAACAGAGCATCAAAATGGGGAAGAAAGGGTATTTAAGTGTCTTGGTTGTTGGTGCCAGACAGGCTGGTCTGAGTATTTTAAAAACTGCTGATCTACTACAATTTTCTTGAACAACCATCTCTAGGGTTTACAGAGAATGGTTCAAAAAAGAGAAAATATCCAATGAGCTGCAGTTGTGTGAACAAAAATGCCTTGTTGATGTCAGAGGTTAGAGGAGAATGGGCAGACTGGATCAAGATGATAGAAAAACAACAGTAACTCAAATAACCATTCGTTATAACGAAGGTTAGCAGAATACCATCTCTGAACACACAACACATTGAAGCTTGCAGCAGAAAACCACACCGAGTGCCACTCCTGACAGCTAAGAACAGGAAAGTGAGGCTGCAATTCGCACATGCTCACCAAAATTGGACAATTGAAGATTGGAAAAATGTTTCTGATCTGATGAGTCTAGATTTCAGCTGCGAAATTCAGATGGCAGGGTCAGAATTTGGCATGAACAATATAAAAGGATGGATCTATCCTGCCTTGTATTAATGGTTCAGGCTGGTAGTGGTGGTGGTGTAATGGTGTAATGGTGTGGGGATATTTTCTTGGCACACTTTGGTAGAGTTAGTACCAATTGAGCATCATTTGAATATCACAGCCTAACTGAATATTGTTGTTGACCTGTGCCATTCCTTTATGACTACAGTGTACCAATCTTCTGAAGGCTACTTTCAGCAGGATAATGCACCATGTCTCAAAGCTCAAATCATATCAAACTGGTTTCTTAAACATGACAATGAGTTCACTGTACTCCAATGACCTCCACAGTCCCCATATCTCAGTCCAATAGAGCACCTTTGGGAAGTGGTGGAATGGGAGAAATCTCTGGGGAATGTTTACAACACCTTGTTGAATCTATGCCAAGAAGAATTAAGGCAGTTCTGAAGGCATAAGGGGGGTCCAACCCGGTACTAACAAGTTGTACCTAATAAAGTGTCCGTGAAGTGTATGTATTTATATATGTATATAAATACATATATTATGTATAAATTCCTGAAGTACATGACAAGTTCAAGCAGTAGTCCATTTGTCCATTTGCTATTTTTTTTTCGTCTTTGTCTTCTTTGTCTTTAACCAATAAACTAAAAAAAACGTTTCCTAAACCCAAACTTTTTGAATAGATTATAAGATTATAGATTGATTGTCAGATTGTTTTTTTCTGTCTATGTCCTGTTGGTAGATTTACCTTTACTTCTTGTCATGTAGACACAATAGAAAGTGAGAGAAAAAGCCTAGTACACACTGCTAGTTTTTTTTCCCCATCAATCCAGCGGGCTGAACGGAAAAAAAACTGACGGCTTGGGTCGGAGCCGTTGTACTTACAATACGATGTTAGTACAGCGATTTCTCCTGCTGTTCTATTGTGTTCTGACAGCCCCCCCCCTGCCAGAACACTCCGGCCAGTGCTCTCAGTCATTGGTGGAGAGCGCTGATCAGGTGCCTGTCGGCAGACCTTTTTCGGTCATGCCCCTTTAACTTTTGTCGGACTGGCTGCAGTTCACACGGTCGAATGTTGACCAGTTTCTATTGAACCAGCTGATGTCGATCGACATTCGTCCCATGTGGACAGGGCTTAAATGCCCATTTAAACAGTTGCGACCAAAACAAGTGTTTCAAGTGGAAGATTTTCTTTCTATTGCTGTTTTCTTGACAAATCAAAAATGTTATCACTTTCAGTTCTAGTAAAAGTATTCAGCAGGACAAATTGAGAGGGTTAACCTCTCTAATGGGTCACAGATAGAAGTAAAAACTTGACAGGGTATCCAACTTTCCTATCATGTCTAAAACTAAAAAAAAAAAAAAAAAAGTTTTGGGTATAGATTTACTTTAAGCTGCACTTTTGACAAACTGCTGAATACATAGTGAAAATAAACTTTAGTGAATTGTCTTATCTGCCAACATGTTTTTAATTCTGTCCAGCCATTTTTGTGATTTATACATCTAGGTGTCATGTACCTGGGTGTATTTGAACCGGGATCTTCCTGGTCCCACAGCTGCAGCCTTACCTGTTGTGCTACGGAGGAGATCTGGACTTTTGAAAATGTCCTCTCAGTATTAAGCATTACCTTGGACTCACTAGCCCCACCTGCTGCCAGCTGTGGACAATTTTCAATCAAAGCAGCCCATAAAAAGGAAGTGATGCTATCTCTCAGCACCCGTTTGTGTGGAATAGCTCCCTGGGTGTTGTGACTGCTTTTTGATCTTGATTTTTGTTTTGAACTTCTGCCTGAATTCCTGACTACTCTCTAGCCTGCTGATTTTGTACTTCACCGCCAGCTCGTGTATGACCTTTGCCTGCCTGACCACTCTCTGGATTTCGATCGTGTACCGTTTTGCCTGATCTGTTGCCAACCTAATCTGCCTGACTATGTTTTCGCCTGAATCCTCAGCACACAAGTTCCACTTCGAACACTACCTATCACAGGTACCTTATATTACAAACGGGCCACAATGACAGTGGACCCTGCTGAGATTGTTAAGGCGATTTCACATCAGGGACAATTGATTGGAGCTCATGAACAGCATCTTTCTTCCCTGGATGCCAAGTTAGATGAACTTTGTACTATGCTTAAATCTTGTTTGCCTGGTTCCTCTGCAATGGTCCAGACTCCGGATCCTACTCCTGCTACGATTCAACCCGCCTCTTCTGTACCACCCAAACTTCCCTTGCCTGACAAATTTGGTGGTTATACTGAGGACTGCAGAGGCTTTTTAACTGTTTGCCGTTTGCATTTCCGCAACAACCCTGGGACCTTTAGCACTTCGTCTGCCAAAGTGACTTTTGTAATTTCCTTGTTAAAGGGGAAGGCCCTGGCCTGGGTCTCTCCTTATCTGGAACGCAATGATCCTATGCTGCAAGATGCTGAAAAATTTCTGGTTTCTCTCCAGACTGTATTTGACAAGCCAGATAGAGCTTCTGCAGCTGAGTACTCACTCTTGGACATGCAACAAGGCACCAGGTTTGTGGCACAATATGCTATTGAGTTTCGTACCCTTGCTGCTGAGACTAATTGGGACTCAAGGGCATTACGTGCAGCCTTCCGAAAAGGTCTTGCAGATCGCATCAAAGACAAATTAGTCTATAGGGATTCCCCAGAAGACCTATAGAAATTCATAGAGCTTTGTGTTCGTCTGGATGTCCGGTATCATGAAAGGTGCCAAGAGAGACTTAGAACTCACAAGTTTCCTAGGCCAGTTTACCGTTTGGCCCCTAACTTCCAAGCACCACCTCAGCCAGAACCTGAAATCTCAGTTGAACCCCAGGCACCTGTGGAACCCATGGATGTAAGCCGTCTCCACCTAACTGAGTCTGAGAAACAAAGAGGCGTGCATTGGGCCTATGCCGTGGACTTAAAGGACATTTATTATCTGTCTGCCGGGTCTAACCAGTGTTGGAGGAGCTGGCTTAGACCTTACAGGTATATCCTCCAAGACCAAGATTACCGTTCCTGCAATTATCCATTTACCCTCTAAACTTGTCTCCTGTGAGGCTTCTGTGGATTCTGGAGCTGCTGGCATATTCTTGGACTACACTTTTGCTAAAGAAAATAATATCCCATTTGTTCCAAAATCTAGACCCCTGAACATTACCACCATGAATGGACAACCCTTGGGAGATGGCATTGTAAAATTTGAGACTATGACAATCACCCTTCAGGTAGGCGTACTCCACAAAGAGGAAGTTGTCTTGTCTCTTATTGATTCTCCACTTCTGCCCGTTATCCTTGGTTACTCATGGTTACAACAACACAACCCTTCTTTTGATTGGGAAAATGGAGAACTAACCTCTTGGTGGTTGTTCTGTCATTCAAACTGTTTGTCTCAACCCAAAATACTTTCTGCTTGTATGTTGGCTTCGGTGGCTGTCCCACCTACCTTGCCTCATGAATACCATGCGTTTGCAGACATATTTTGCAAGCAAAAGGCAGAGGTATTACCTCCACATCGTTCTTTTGACTGTGCAATTAAATTGATTCCTGGAGCACCTCTTCCCAAAGGAAGGACATATCCCCTGTCTTTGCCTGAACAAAAATCCATGGAGGAATACGTAAAAGACAACTTGGAAAGAGGTTTTATCTGACCCTCTTCTTCTCCAGTAGTGGCAGGTTTTTTCTTTGTTGAAAAAAAAAATGGGGGTCTTCGACCATGCATAGACTATCGAGGGTTAAATCAAATCGCTGTAAAAGACTCCTACCCTTTGCCTCTCATTCTTGAACTGTTTGATGTACTTAAGGGGGCTGTTATCTTCTCCAAGCTAGACCTACGAGGGGCTTATAATCTGATTCGAATTAAAGACGGGGACGAGTGGAAGACAGCATTCAACACTCGTAATGGACATTTTGAATATCTGGTTATGCCATTTGGGTTGTGTAACGCCCCTGCTGTCTGCCAACGTTTCATGTATGAAATTTTTCATGATTTCAGCAACAGTTTTGTGATCATCTACTTGGACGACATTTTAATCTTTTCCAAGACTCATCTAGAGCACATCTCGCATGTAAAGCAGGTATTGCAACGACTGAGAGAAAACTATCTTTACGCGAAGATTGGCCCCAACCAACCACTTTAAGAGGGCTCCAAAGCTTTCTAGGGTTCGCAAATTACTACAGACGCTTCATCAACGGTTTTGCCTCCATTGCGGCCCCCCTTACTGCTATGACTAAGAAAGGTACAAATTGCAAGGTATGGTCCTCAGAAGCAGAATCGGCTTTCCAGCAATTTAAAAGACATGTTCAGCAAAGCTCCAATTCTTCAGCATCCAAATCCCGATCTCCAGTACATAGTTGAGGTTGATGCCTCTGAGGTAGGAGCAGGTGCCGTGCTCTCCCAGAGACAGCCTAAGTCCGGTAGAATCCATCCAGTAGCATTTGTTCTGGAAGGTTTTCTCCAGCGGAGATGAATTACGATGTTGGGAATAGAGAACTACTGGCCATCAAATTGGCATTGTCTGAATGGCGACATCTTCTGGAAGGGGCTCCAAAACCTTTTTCTATCCTCACTGACCATAAAAACCTACTGTATCTTCAGACTGCAAGACATTTGAACTCACGTCAGGCTCGATGGGCTCTGTTTTCTCCCGTTTTAATTTTGTTCTTTCTTATGTTCCTGGGCATAAAAACAAGAAAGCCGATGCTCTTTCCAGACAGTTTGCTACCTCTGAAGAAGACCAACCTACCGAGCAGTATATAATCCCACCTCACAAAATTGTCGCACAGATCTCTACGGCTCTTTCCCAACAGTTACAAGAAACCCAGAATCATGTTCCTGAAGGCTTGAAGATACCACCAGGTCGCCTGTTCGTAGCCCCTAGCCTCAGAAAACCTGCACTCCTCTGGGCACATGATGGTGTGTTATCTGGTCATCCTGGTGTCACCATCACTCTTAAGACCTTGCAGCGTCATGTCTGGTGGCCTCATATGAAAAGGGATGTTACTGACTATGTGGCTGCTTGTCCAACTTGTGCTGCTAATAAAGTACCCCGTACATTGCCTACTGGACTGTTACAACCACTTTCGGCACCTCGTCAGCCTTGGACCCATTTGACTATGGACTTCATTACAGACTTACCCAAGTTTGAGGGCATGACTGCTATATGGGTCATAGTGGATCGCTTTTCCAAAATGTCTCATTTTGTGCCGCTCCCGGGATTACCTACAGCGGAAGCACTGTCTACTCTCTTCCTTTCCCATATTGTCAGATATCATGGCATACCTACCAATGTCGTCTCAGACTGCGGATCCCAGTTTGTTTCCCGATTCTGGAGAGCGTTCTGCAAGAAACTGGGAGTAACGCTTTCACTCTCTACCTCACATCACCCTCAAACAGATGGTAAAACCGAACGCATGTACCAGACCCTAGAAACCTATCTTCGACATTATGTCAATGCCTTACACTCCAACTGGTCTGAGTATTTGCCTTTAGCTGAGTTGGCCATTAATTCCCGTTGGCACAGTGCTCTTCATACCACACCATTCTACGCAGCCCTAGGCTAACACCCTCAGACTTTTCCCCTACTTCAGCATTCTTCTGGTGTACCAGCAGCAGATCAGCGGGTGAAAAATATTCTGCTACATTGGAAAAAGATTTGCTTATTACTACGGAAGTCAGCAGGCAAGTATGCACTTTTTTCCAACAAACGAAGACGCCATATACCTCCATATGTGGTGGGGGACAGAGTTTGGCTATCAACCAAATATGTGAGACTGAAAGAACCTTCTACCAAATTGGGCCCTCGATTCATTGGTCCTTACAGAATTATTGCTCGAGTCAGGCCAGTCTCCTATCGGTTGAAATTACCCTCCTCTCTCCGGATTCATCCTGTGTTCCATGTTTTCCTCCTCAAAAAAGCAATTTTCAATCGCTACTCCAGAACGCAACTCTGGATTTCGATCGTGTACCGTTTTGCCTGATCTGTTGCCAACCTAATCTGCCTGACTACGTTTTCGCCTGAATCCTCAGCACACAAGTTCCACTTCGGACACTACCTATCACAGGTACCTTACACTAGGCTTGACAGCAATGCCAGAAGGGTGGCACTATGTTCACTAGAGGTAAAGAATACAGTAGTGTTACCTCTATCTACTGACTACACAATAAAGGAAAAGCAGCACACAGTCATCAGCGTTACCTTGCTTTCTCCTGCTGTCAGCATGTGCCCCCTTTTAGCAAAGAGTGTTTCTCTGAAAGAGATGTCAGAAACTGATATCAATACAGGTTCAGGTTATTTTGCTAGATGTATGTAAAAATAAATTTAAT
Source organism: Rana muscosa (assembly GCA_029206835.1). NCBI lineage: Eukaryota > Metazoa > Chordata > Amphibia > Anura > Ranidae > Rana > Rana muscosa. Next base: position 511,537,638 of record CM055117.1, read on the forward strand.
TATTTTAAATAAATTGACAAGTACTGTACATGAAACTGAGTTTTTAGCTTTATTTATTACAGGCACTTATATAGCACTGGCAATTTCCATGTACTGTATATATATATATATATATATATATATATATATATATTGGACAATCACATCAGTCCCTGTCCTCGAGGTGCTTACAAACTAAGTTCCCTAACTCACATTCATACACATTCTAGGGCAATTTTAGACAGGGGCCCAACAACCTACCAAGAACGTGGGAGGAAACCTGAGTTCCCAGAGAAAACCCACACAGGCACAGGGAGAACATACAAACTCCAGGCAGGTTGTGCCATGGTTGCAATTAGTCAGTTGTAGATCTTAAATTGCAGTCACTTTACAGTAAAATTGGAAGCATGTTAAACTTTTCCAATAAGCCATAAGACCCTGAAGTATTCCCAATAAAAGAAACAAGGGGGGGGCGCCTCTCTAAGTGTAGTAATAAAACAGTAAAGTCGTATACACACGATAGGTTTTACAGATGAAAACAGTCCGATGGACTGTTTTCATCGGACAAACCGATCGTGTATGGGCCCCATCGGTCTTTTTTCCATCAGTGTTTAAAAATAGAACATGTTTTAAATTTATCCGATGGTTAAAAAAACGATAGCAAATTACTATCGTCTGTGGGGAACTCCATCGGATAAAAAACCCACGCATGCTCAGAATCAAGTCGACGCATGCTCAGAAGCATTGAACTTCATTTTTCTCGGCTCAACTGAGTGTTTTACGTCACCGCGTTAGAAATGGTCGCTTTTTTTGACTGATGGTGAGTGGGCAAGACTGATGGAAGACAGTTTCATCGGATTTCCGATGGAAAAAACCATTGGATTAGAATCCATAGGATATCCGATCGTGTGTACAGGGCTTAACAGTTATTGCACGAGATTAAAAACACTTACAAGATATAAGTGGGAGTCATGCTTATCATAAGTATGTAGTCCTGGCAGTTCTACTGCGTCCCACAGGCTCCTCGCATGATCTGGGTAGCTGGGAAAGGTTCTGGTGTGATGTTGTGCTGAATAGCTGTACATTCAGGATAACTGGGAAGTAGTCATCTCCATGCTGTTGAGCTTGAACCAGAAGAGGAAATTATGTCACCAGCAGGGGGAAGGGGTCAGGACTGTCTCTGTGGAATGAAAGGCTACACGCTCGGAGCTCACAGCTCCTTCTACTGGCCAGTACCTTTCCCAGCTACCCGGATCATGCAAGGAGCCTGTGGGACGCAGTAGAACTGCCAGGACTACATATTTATGATGAGAATGACTCCCACTTATGTCTTGTAAATGTTTTTAATCTTGTGCAATAAATGTTACTGTTTTAAAACTACACTTAGAGAGGCGCCCCCCCCCCTGTTTCTTTTATATGTTTTGCAGAGTTGCCGGACACACTCTGAGGATGGCTGCCTCTTTTTAAATCACCTCCTTACCGCGGTTCAACTTTGTTTTTTACCTAAAGACTGACTAATCAAATGTACATTATTAAAAACTAAGGGCATTGCCTCCTGGAGTGGCAGATACCTAATTTACCTTCACTTGAAGTATTCCCAATAGTTGCTGACAGATCATCTACAATAAAATGAAAATATGACCTCTGGTATTGATTCAAGGGTATTTGGGTAGAGCTGGGTATTTAGTATGTATACATTTGTATTTCTAGGTTTATAATATTAGCATTTGCATTTCTTAATATCCTTTATCTATATATATATATAAAAAATAAAAAGTAAACATTATAATAACAATTGCATGAGCTAGTTAGCCCTGTTTTTTGCAAAAACTATCCAGCCTAAAACGGTAATTTGGCACTTTTTAGGTCTCCTCTGCAAAAAAAAAAAATTATGTTTTTCTTTATGTAAAAGCATTGTGAGCATGTACTGTGCAGCACGCACTCCCATTCAATTTGTGGTTCTGTAAGATTATAAATATGGAGCTGGATGAAGGGACCAAACAGACCAGTAAACCAATCAGTACTTGATTTTAGTAAAATGTAATACTAAAGATGGAGGACGTTTTAGATGTTAAGCAATCCATTTGCAGTTGAGTAAAATGAAAGTGTAACAATAAAATGTAACACATGAAAAAGAGATGCCTCTTTAAAACGTGCTGCAATTATCAAGACCCTTGGGTAATTTAACAGTTCTTTTAAATCAGTATTCACATTTAATCAACAAAGAATTGCTGGGAAAAATTATATTTTAATCCAAGTACTGATGATTTTCTTATATGCTGAAAATGTTATACTGCACCAATAATAATGCAAACAATAAAATTCATACACTTTACAGTAAAAGTACAATTCTAGAAAATGATTACCGTTTTATCATGAGTTTTAATTTGTAGATGTAGTAGTCCAAAATAAAGTCCCCATTGAAAATGTCCACTGGATTTTATAAACATCCCTAATCCCTAACATCCCTAATACATTTTTAGTTTTGGATAGAATAGAGAACGATATAAAGCTCTTTCTGACGGTAAATGCTCTGAGATTTTCTGTAAGATTTTAAATCCCATTTTTGTCTCGATAGAAAAAAATGCATTTTGTCTTTCTCAGTTGAACAGGGAATGAGGGGAATCTCCCTCATAGGGACACTGACAGCCATGAAAATCTAACAAAGGTCCCACAGCTTCCTCACATTACTGGAAATGTGCTATTATTGCACCTACAGTATGTCTTAGTTGATGTCAACTCTCTTTACTTACTATTCTGTCTGATCCCTATCACTTGGACAGAAAGTGAAGGTGTAGTGGGATGCCCCTTTGTCCAGATTCCGGTGCAGATCCCTTTAACTCAACTCCCCACAATCCCCTAAGCTCCTGGACACGCCCGGGGGATATAAATTTCAGCTCCACCCAGCTTCCTGTGTTCAGAGAGATCCTGCCTGATGGGACAGCAGTGACTGGGCAAGTGAGCTGTTCCCAGGAGCTGGGTTCTCCCCTGTTAAGTCTGGTGTGCGGGCCACCAGCAGTGAGCACAAGAGCACGCAGCATCTTTCCAAGCCCCAGTCACTGGAGAGGACTCTGTTACAGTCCATTTGCAGAAGCTGTCCATGAAGTGGGTTGGCCCTATCTGCAGCCACCAGAACCTCCTGACCAAAGCAAGTAGAAAGCAGTGCCAGCGTGAAGTGTGTGCCAGCAGGAGGTCCACTTAGCTCACAGTCTGTTGAACGAACGATTACTAGCTTGGACACGTGAGATTTCCTTAGCTCTCTATTCTATCTGTAGATTGAACTCAGAACACGCTGCTGCCACCTAGTGGACATTAGTTGAACGGCATTATAATTGTTATATCCTCTTTCTTTATGATTCATATTAATGTTCTGTACTGTATACCCATGTTCACACGATCTCCGGTACAATTTATGTTGAAGTTCATTGTTAAGTAAAGCAGAAATTGCACATCACCACTGGTCTGATCATTTGGCTGAAACCGTTACACAACACTTGGCGTCACGAACAGGATCAGCCATGTCAGACAGTGATGAAGAGAGCAGCACAATGGCAGAGCCAGCCAGCAGCGGCACTGAGGGAGTTAAACAGTCTGCCATAGCTTCTCTATTGCTGGCAGGATTGCTACCACAACAGCTGCCTAAGTACACAGGACCAGATTAGGACTTAGATGATTGGATTAGGAGATTGCGGGGCTTGATCTGGTCATATGGGGTCCTACCTGCACAGCAGGCAGACCTGGCCGTTAATGCCCTTGAAGGAGAAGCAAGGAAGTTGATCCTACACCTTCCAGCAGAGGACCAGGACTCCCTAGACAAGATAATCAGCCGCTTGGAAGCAGTGTACACCCAGACGGTTGCATTAGGGGATCTTAGAGCTCGCTTTATCAGTAGAAGGCAGAGAGTGGGAGAATCCATTCCGCAGTACACCCTGGAACTGCAGGATATAGCAGCCGAGATCCACCACAAGGAGAGGAGGCGAGCAGGACGTGCTGGCTGGAGTGATACAGATGGGTGGCTGAGGGATCAGTTCGTGGATGGGCTTCTGTCTGACAAAGTCAGGGAAAAGTTACAAGAAAAGGACAGAAGTAACCCAAAAACTTAAAATTCCACAAAATTCCAAAAGCAGCTATCCTATATTCAGTACCCAGATGTTCCAGTACGGACATCCTCATGGCCAGCACAGGTGATAAACCATGTTAACCGCCACAAACTGAACACACAGCTCCGTGGGAGGTGGCCATCCACAAGCTGATGGAAGGAATGGCCCAGCTCCAGACAGAACTTGCCACGCTGAGACGTGAGCGAGACAATCCAAGGGGGCCAAGGGAGCACACCCCTTCATGGAGAAACCGATCACCGCCCCACAGACGACCAAGACGGGAGAGGTCACCCTCTCCATGTTGGGGCTGTCGACAAAAGGGACATCGCTTGAGGGATTGTCCTGATCGAATACCAAGGGAGCCGTTAAACTCAGAGCACCCCGCCGCTAGGAGTCAAGCAGTGGGGCGGCCCAGCAAAACGACTCCCCCGTCACACACGGAGGACGTGGGGGTCGATTGCCCTGTGGTACACGGGTACTTCGATGGCCAAGAGGTCGAATGTCTCTTCGACACTGGGTCTCAAGTCACCATTCTACCAGAACCATTGTTCCAGCGACACTTCCCAAAGAAGAAAATGAGTCAGGATACCCCCTGGATCTCACTGACAGCTACCAACGAACTTCCTATAGAAGTGGTCGGGATTACCTGGATGAAAGTAGAACTGTGGGGACAGGACCTTGGCCAAAAAGGTGTTGTGGTTACACGAGCATCCGGAAAAGGACGGCCGCAGGTGATATTGGGCATGAATATCATCCAGGGGCTGAGGCCTGAGCTGTTAAAATGATGTCCTACACACCTGGGACCACCTAAAGAAGTTAGAAAGCTGCTCCTTACCTTGGCAGCACTAAAGGACTCTGACGCAAGTGTCGCAAATATTAATGAAGAGGCTGAAGAAGAAGAAATTCCACCCTTAATGGGTGCTAGATCTAAGAGTAGACCACAGGTGGACCTCATCCAGTTATTGGAATATTATAACTGGGCAGAAACGCAGAAGGATTACCCCGTGATTGCCCCAGTAATAGAGGCAATGCAGTTACGGCGCTGGCCCAGTACAAGTGAAAGATCACAACTGCTACCAGAAACACAAAATCTGCTGAAGGAATGGTCACGCCTCCTCTTGAGAAATGGCATATTATATCGCAGAATAATGTTCCCCCATGACTCTTCAGTAACCTGGCAGGTCGTACTGTCGCGGGCCAGAGCTCGACCAGTGGCAGAAAGGATCCATGTGGAAGGAGGACATTGGGGTGTCCACAAGACATTCACCTGGTTCAAAAGGCAAGTCATGTGTGTGGGGCTGTTCCAGTTGATTGATCAGATATGTCGGCACTGTGCGGTATGCTCCGTGACCAGGGGGGCTGAGGTCCAGGTGCCTCCTATGACTTGGCACACGTCTGCCCCATTGGAAGTATTGACAGTTGACTTCCTCACCCTCGACATGTCGGAAGATGGACATCGCCATGTCCTTGTTATGGTGGACCACTTTACCAAGTTTGCAGTAGCTGTACCAACTCGTGACCAGACTGCAAAGACTGCAGCTCAAGCAGTGTGGAAGCACTTCTGTCTCCCTCATGATTGCCCTCAGAAGATACATTCAGATCAAGGGCCCTGCTTTGAAAGTCAGTTATTCCAGGAGTGGTGTCGCTTCTTAGGTGTCAAGAAGACGCATACGACCCCATATCACTCACAGGGTAACGGAGCCTGCGAGAGGTTTAATCGTACCCTATAGAAGTGGTTTCCAAGCCACCCGTAGCAGCCCCAGCAGAGAATCAGTGGTGGCTACTCCCCGTTCCCTCACTACTGCCTCCAAATCTCCCAGGAGAGATTACAGATACAGACAATGCAATGCAGCCCAATGATTGCCCAGCTCGGATTCCTACTCTTGCTGTGGAGCCCTCTGACTGTTTCGCTTGCGTCTATCTAGCAAGGTTACTCTGTGGTATAACAAGGAAGCTGAGACTTCTGCAGTGTGTAAATGTGCTTTTACTATACAAGATGCTGTACATACAAAACTATTACAATATTAGGAATACACTACAAGACTGACAGATTTCTATAACAAGCAAAATGCCTAGCAAATAGAACAGCCTATGGTCTATAACTACAAATACATTTAAAGGTTACTTAACTTGGATTATGCTTTGTTCATGATCTCCATTGGCAATGATTCTTCTTGGAGATCAGGTCCTGTTCTTCTTCATGATCTTACAGCAACATGGTGTGTGTCTCCTAGCTTCCTAGCTTATGCCCTGTTTTTATGTGTGCTGTTTACCATTGTTATCAAACAGAAAACATAGCTGTAGCTGTATTTCAACAATAGCATTGAATACAACAATGCTATCTACCTATTGTCTACTCAAAACGAAACCTGTAATCTAAACTGTAATTCTTTTAGTTTGAGAGCTGAAAGAAATCTAAACAAGTAATGCCTTACTTGTTTACTGAATACAGGTAATGTACTAAATACAACAATGGTATCTAATCCCATTGTCATTTGTTTGAGAAATCTACTCAAACAAAATGCTGACAGGTAATCTGACCAACTCACTATTACAAAATTGTCCCATGTATCCTATGTCTGATTAATATAATAAAAATCATATTTTTAACAAACGCAATACACTGACCCACTGTCCACTGAGGTGCCTGAAGGTGAAGATGTACTTTTGTCTGCTCCTGAAGAAGAGCCTGAATCTCAACCCTTGAGATGCTCTCAGAGGCACAACTTTGGGAAACCACCTGAACGCTTTACACAGGAGGACTTTGTATGGTCGGTAAACTTGCCTGGAATCGCAAGTTCAAGTGGGGTGGAGTGTAGTGGGATGCCCCTTTGTCCAGATTCCGGAAAAAAATTGCACATCACCACTGGTCTGATCATTTGGCTGAAACCGTTACACAACAAAGGGAAATCTTTATAATGGGTATACAGGCAGGAATAAATCCCTGACAGAGGTGATATACCCCCTCATGCCAATATACATTTTTTATTGCTATTTGTGTCCAAATTTGGAGAATTTATATACTGGATATGGTTCTGGAGGTTGTTTTTTTATAATTTTTCCAGCTGGATAGGTAAAAATGCTGATAGAGTTATGTGCTGACATCACACCGCCACTTCCGCATCCGGAATCGGCAGCCATCTTGGTAAGTGCTTTCCTTGTTGTTTTTGCTATGAAGGTTTGATTAGATCTTATCCATCAGCATTTTTATCTATCCAGCTCAATTCTTTGGTTTTAATGTTTGACATTTTAACTCTTTTGGAATATAGCGAATGGTCAATTAAAATACTATACAAAGTTTTTTTGTGGCTCCATTGCGAGAGCCATTCTCTTCATATAGAGTCTATTAATGATCACCGGGGATGTAGTTAAGGTTGGAGGCTCATTAGTTTGGATGACAGCTTCTCATCTGTATCATATATGCATGGTTGCTGCATCATGCAGCTTGACATCTGATGAATGCAGAGTGGTGAGGACAATCCGGGTGCAGCACTTTTCTTTGATGGTGAAAATTTAAAGAATATAACAACAAGACTTGGTTTTAACAGAACTTTATTTGATCACAATACAATGATTGTTTGGAAGAACAATTTATTCACTCATGTGGTTAACTATAACATTTTCACTTTGGGAATGCTACTGTATATTATTAATCATGCAATGTTTAATTTGTTCACATATATCTTTTTATTTGTTCACATATGTTATATTATGCACTTTTGAGCGTGGCATTATACAGAGAACAATAATACCTGACAATGTTTTTGAGGATGGTGTTTTTTGTAAGTATGCTATATGTTCATGTATATTTTCATTGGTATTGACTATTACTGAGCTACCATTTAGGGTGGAATTATTTAGAACTTACAGTGTTTTACATTTATCTTCCATCTATGTTTTTAAACAAAGTAATTCAATAAATAATTTGTTTGCTAAAAGTTAGGAAGATATTTAATTAAGCTGAAGCTGAAGACAATCCTCTTGCCAAATTGCTATCACCCAAAAATAAACAACCAATCAAAATATCCACTACTCTGGCACATTTGTTAAGAAGTATTATAAAGCACATTCATCAGACTAGAGGAAATTGTATTATACACATTGATTAGTTAACAACATTAAAAAACAGATGGTATCTGAAGAAATACAGAAAATAATATTGAAACATTTAAAGGATTTTATAATGAGATATGAAGTAATTTATGTCTTCAAAAAGATGCAATTTATAACAAACAATGCCAACCAGAACAGGTATGTATTTCTTTAGATTAGATACTCTAAAACGCAAATTTCAAGCAAAATCAACCCAGGCTAAACTTTGAGGGCATAATTAAATAAACAGAATGTAAAAAACCCTGACATTAGTTGGGATTGTGCAAGAGAAATCCCAACTTCTACTGAAAGTTTTGAAAGCTTCAACTTATTCAAATAAAATGTTTATTGAATTTGTCAAATTTCCTCAAAACACTTTTAAATCAGTGTTGATATATGTATATATACAGTGCATTGTAAAAGTATTCATACCCCTTGGAATTTTCCACATTTTGTCATGTTACAACCAAAAACGTAAATGTATTTTATTGGGAGATTATGTGATAGATTAACACAAAGTGCCACATAATTGTGAAGTGAAAGGAAAACAATAAGGCCTCGTACACACGACCGAGTTTCTCGGCAAGAACCAGCAAGAAACTTGCTGGCAGAGATGTCTTGCCGAGAAATTCGTTAGTGTGTATGGTTTCTCGTCAAGAAAACCGACAAGTAATCTCGACGAGAAAATAGAGAACCTGCTCTCTATTTTCTCGTCGAGATTCTCGACGAGAAAAGTGAGTGTTTGTACACTTACTTGTCCTCCGGGAAGCCCGCGCATGTTCGAAATTAATTCGACGCATGCGCGGTAGCTTCCTAGGCATAGGTAGGGTATACCAAGATATCGGCGACGGCATCGAATGTGACGAGCGCATGCTCGTCATAGTCGATGACGTCACCGCGTACGCTCCATTCAAAGAACCGCGGGTTCTTTGAATCGAGCGTCTGTACACTCGGCCGGGACAAGTTTCTTGTCCAAGAATCTCGTCGAAAAAAACGACGTGTTTTTTTCGACGAGAAACTCGGCCGTGTGTACAAGGCTTTAATGGGTTTTTTTTTACAATAAATATCTGAAAAGTGTGGCGTGCATTCGTATTCAGCCCCCCTGTGTCAATGTCAGAAACCATGAATCAGACCGAGACAGAAGTACAGTTAAATCACACTTGTTTAATAATAAAAGCAAGTAAGAACAAACGTAGTCAAAACATAGCCAAAGTTCGGTAACCGGAACGGATAGTCAGACAAGCCAGAAAGTCAGGAAGCCAGGGATCAGCGTTGTGGAACAGCAAGCAAGATCTGGAGCCAGAAGGAATGTCAGGAACGCAGGAGTCTCTGTGATGTTGACCAAGGCGAAGGCAGAGATCATCTGGGCTGCATGGCTTAAGTAGGCAGGACTGATGAGCAGGAAGTCATCAACAGGTGAGTCACTGTGGAGAGATAGGAGCTGGCAATTAGCCGACAGCTGAGCAGCCAGCTCAGAGAAGGAAGGGCTGAGCTCAGCCCTGACAGTTAATACTTTGTAGAACCACCTTTCGCTGAAATTACAGATGCAAATCTTTTTGGGTATGTCTCTAGCAGCTTTACACATCTAGAGAGTGACATTTTTGCCCATTCTTCTTTGCAAAAAAGCTCAGATTGGTTGGAGAGTGTCTGAACAGTAATTTTCAAGTCTTGCCACATATTCTCAATTGGATTTAGGTCTGGACTTTGACTGGGCCATTCTAACATATGAATATGCTTTGATCTAAACCATTCCATTGTAGCTCTGGCTGTCTGTTTAGGGTCATTGTCCTGCTTGAAGGTGAACTTCCACTGCAGTCTCAAGTCTTTTGGCTCCATTCATCTTCCCATTAACTCTGACCAGCTTCCCTGTCCCTGCTTAAAGGAAAACATTCCCACAACATGATGCTGCCACCACCATGTTTCATGGTGGGGATGGTGTGTTTAGGGTGATGTGCTTTTTGCTTTTAGGCCAAAAAGTTCAATTTTAGTCTCACCTGACCAGAGCACCTTCTTACACGTGTTTGCTGTGTCCCCCACATGGCTTCTCACAAACTGCAAACAGGACTTTTTATGGCTTTCTTTTAACAATGGCTTTCTTCTTGCCACTCTTCCATAAAGGCCAGATTTTTGGAGTGCACAACTAATAGTTGTCCTGTGGACAGATTCTCCCACCTGAGCTGTGGATCTCTGCAGCTCCTACAGAGTTACAATGGGTCTCTTGGCTGCTTCTCTGAATAATGCACTCCTTGCCCGGTCTGTCAATTTAGGTGGACAGCCATGTCTTAGTAGGTTTGCAATTGTGGCATACTCTTTCCATTTTCCGATGATGGATTGAACAGTGCTCCGTGAGGTATTCAAAGCTTGGGATATTTTTTTATAACCTAATTCTGTTTTAAACTTCTCCACAATTTTATCCCTGACCTGTCTGGTGTGTTCCTGGCCTTCATGATGCTGTTTGCTCACTAAGGTTCTCTAAAAGAACTATTAGGGCTTCACAGAACAGCTATATTTATACTGAGATTAAATTACACACAGGTGGACTCCATTTACGAATTAGGTGACTTCTGAAAGCAATTGGTTCCACAAGATTTTAGTTAGGGGTATCAGAGTAAAGGGTGCTGATTACAAATGCATGCCACACTTTTCAGATATTTATTAGTAAAAAAAAAAATACTTCCACTTCACAATTATGTGCCACTTTGTGTTGGTCTACCACATAAAATCCCAATAAAATACATTTATATTTTTGGTTGTAACATGACAAAATGTGAAAAATGTCAAGGGGTATGGATACTTTTTAAAGGCACTGTGTGTATATATATATATCTCAATATATATATATATATATATATATCTATATATCTATATATATATATATATATATATATATATATAAACAATGGTCAGCTTTTATTATATGGTTTACAGTCAAGAGGGGGTAATGGCACAGTATAGGGAGACCTCTAGGGGGTGTCTAATAGTCTACGAATACGTTTACTTACTTTCATAAGAACACTTAGTCCATGCTAAAGTACTCAAATAGAAATAATATAATCTGGTGTACACTCCAGCCAGCTTGTTCTCAAGAGCTAGAAGCAGACTCTGCAGCATGGGATAAACACAAAGGGAAAACAAGTGCCATTTGAATGTAGCAGTAAAGAAAAGCATGTATTCCCAGAATTAAGGTAAATCACATAAAACAAACAAGAGTTATTCTCATCTAAATGCACATCTGCTTTATTTCATCCAGTCCTGGGGTTCCTGCTTGATAGATGGAGCTACACAGAGGATCTCACTGATTATGCTCAGTCAGGAAGACTGAAGGCTTCTGGGTACACCATGGGGCACACAAGGGAAATGGACATAATGTCAGCCTAGATTTGATGCAGCCTGGGCCCGGCTACACGTTATGGAGCATGCATGCTCCCTCCTGAGTAGAGTTGAGCGGACACCTGGATGTTCAGGTTTGACGGGTTCGGCCGAACTTCAGGAAAAAGGTAGAGTTCGGGACTGAACTTGACCCGAACTTGATCCCGAACCCGAACCCCATTGAAGTCAATGGGGACCCGAACTTTTGAGGACTAAAATGGCTCTAAAATAGTCATGGAAAGGGCTAGAGGGCTGCAAATGGCAGCAAAATGTTGTTAAGAGCATGGCAAGTGCTCTGCAAACAAATGTTGATAGGGAAATAACTTAAAATAACATAAAACAATAAAATAAAATAAATAATATGCTGGAGGCCCCCTTCTCAGCAGAAGAGGTACAGGAAGTCATTAAGAACCTCAGAAACTCAACGGCACAATGCCATACATATGGTGGGAATGCCCCAGAATACAGCCTTTGTGGAAAAAAATATTCAATGTAATGGATAAGCTAGTGGGAAAATATAATACTTTGAAATTAAAAAAATAAAAAATTATAATCTTGACCTAAGAGGACGAGGTCCATATGGAGTAGGAGGTTGAGGTGGCGATAGATGGCTGTGTAGGTGGAAGCGGCGGTGGAGGAGGACGAGGTAGCCAACACTGGTTCAAAAATACAACAATGGCTAGGTAAGGCCAGTGATATGTCGAATTCTGTCCCCCGTCGGATAGTGTCCGCCCTGTACTGCGCTTGCTCAGTACGTAGGACAAGGGGATTTAGAAAATCTCCGAAGACGAACGGCGCCTGCGCGGTGAGTCCAGGTTCAAGCCACACAATCCGAGGTTTAAGTCGAGCCAAACGAGGCCGTGCCCGAAGCGTGGCGACACTGGCGAGCGAAGCAAGCCCGTGTGGGGCCCTGTTACTATGTGTTACCGTATGTCCACTTGGATGGTGGGGCTTGAACCTGCACTCACAGCGCAGGCGCCGTTCATCTTCAGAGATTTTGTGAATCTCCTTGTCCTCCGTACTGCGCAAACGCTGCGCCTCCGCAGTACGGGCCGGACACTATCCGATGGCCGGACAGTTTTCGTCAGAACACCGGTATACATGTCTATTCTGCACAAGGTCCTGTGGGATCCATGCCTGGTTCATTTTAATGAACATGAGCTTGTCCACATTGGCTCTGGACAGGTGGCTGCGCTTGTCTGTGATAACGCCCCCTGCCGTGCTAAATACACGTTCAGATAATACACTGGCTGCAGGGCAGGCCAGCACCTCCAAGGTGTAAAGGGCAAGCTCAGGCCATGTGCCCAATTTGGAGACCCAGAAGTTGAAGGGGCAGACCCGTCATTCAGTACGTGCAGGCGTGTGCACACATACTGCTCCACCATGTTGGTGAAATGCTGCCTCCTGCTAAGACGTTCCATCTCAGCTGGTGGTGCTGGTTGTTGTGGTGTGCTGACAAAGCTTTTCCACATTTCGGCCATGCTAACTATGCCTTCTGAGGTGCTGGCGGTGCCCCGGCTGCATTGGCGACCTCTTCCTCCTCCTCTGCCTTCGCCTTGTGCTTCCACTGTACCCCCGCTGTCAGGTGGGAATGCCACCAGCAGCGTGTCTACCAGCGTGCGCTTGTACTCACGCATCTTACGATCACGCTCCAGTGAGGGAATTAAGGATGGTACATTGTCCTTGTAACAGGGATCCAGCAGGGTGGCCACCCAGTAATCAGCACCAGTTAGAATGTGGGCAACTCAGCGGTCGTTGCGGAGACACTGCAGCATGTAATCACTCATGTGTGCCAGGCTGCCCAGAGGCAACGAAAAGCTGTCCTCTGTGGGAGGTGTATGGTCTGTGTCCTCTGTATCCCCCCAGCCACGCACCAGTGATGGCCATGACCTGGTCTGGGTGCCACCCTGCTGTGAACATGGTTCCTCCTCCTCCATCTCCTCCTCCTCATCCTCCACCTCGTCATCCTCCAGAACTGTGCCCTTACTGCCGGATAATTGTGTACCTGGCATTTGTTGGTGCAGGAACCCACCCTCGTAGCCACTTGTGAATGACTGTCCTTAAAGCCTTGGAAATTATCCCGGTTCCTCCTCCTCTTCCTCATCCTCCTCCTCCTGTACCATATCCTCTTCTATCATCGCCCGAAGCGTTTTTTCATAGAGGCATAGAACTGGGATAGTAACACTGAGATTGGCGTCATCGGCACTGGCCATGTTAGTGGAGTACTCGAAACAGCGCAACAAGGCACACAGGTCTCGCATGGAGGCCCAGATATTGGTGGTGAAGTGGTGCTGTTCCGCAGAGCGACTCACACGTGCGTGCTGCAGCTGAAACTCCACTATCGCCTGCTGCTGCTCGCACAGTCTGGCCAGCATGTGCAAGGTTGAGTTCCACCTTGTGGGCACGTCACATATAAGGCGGTGAGCGGGAAGGTCGAAGTTACGCTGCAGCGCTGACAGGCGAGCAGCAGCAGGGTGAGAATGCCGAAAGTGTGCACAGATGGCCCGCACTTTCTGCAGCAGCTCTGGCATATCAGGAAACTCTGGACCACCAAGTTCAGCACATACGGCAGGCAAGGGATGTGCGTCAAACTGGCTAGGCCCAGAGCTGCTACAAGATTTTGCCCATTATCGCACACCACCAGGCCGGGCTTGAGGCTCACTGCCACCAACCACTCATCGGTCTGTTGTTCCATGTCCCTCCAAAACTCCTGCGCGGTGTGGGGTTTTTCCCCCAAACAGGAAAGTTTTAAAACTGCCTGCTGTCGTTTACCCCTGGCTGTGTTAAAGTTGGTGGTGAAGGAGTTACGCTGACCGGATGAGGAGGCGGTAGAGGATGAGGAAGCGGAGTAGGAGGAGTTAGCAACAGGAGGCAAACTGAAGCGCCCTGCAATCCTCGATGGTGGAAGGACATGCGCCAAACTGCTATCTGCCTCAGGCCCAGCCGCCACTGCATTTACCCAGTGTGCTGTTAGGGAGATATAACGTCCCTGACCGTTCTTACTGGTCCACGCATCCGTAGTTAGGTGGACCTTGCCACAGATGGCGTTGCACAGTGCACACCTGATTTTGTCACCCACTTGGTTGTGCAGGGAAGGGATGGCTCGCCTGGAAAAGTAGTGGCGGCTGGGCACGATGTACTGTGGGACAGCCAATGCCATCAGGCTTTTAAAACTCTGCGTCTCCACCAGACGGAATGACAGCATCAAAGGCGAGGAATTTTGAAATGCTGGCATTCATGGCCAGGGATCACGGGTGGCTAGGGGAGTACTTCCTCTTCCGCTCCAGTGTTTGGGAGATAGAGAGCTGAACGCTTCCATGGGACATTGTGGAGATGGTTGGTGACCCAGGTGCTAGTGTTGCTGGCAGATCCTCTGTTTGCGGGTTGGCAGGTGCCACTGTCACTACAGAGGTGGATGAAGAGGCCGAGACTGCAGCAGAAGAGGAAGCAGGAGGAGCCAAAGACCTTTCTTGGTTTTTGAGGTGTCTACTCCACTGCAGCTCGTGCTTTGCACTTAGATGCCTGGTCATGCAGGTTGTGCTCAGGTTGCGAATGTTTATGCCTCGCTTTAGGCTCTGATTGCACAGCGTGCAAACCACTCGTGTCTTGTCATAAGCACATTGTCTGAAGAACTGCCACGCTAGGGAACTCCTTGGACCTGGCTTTGGTGTGCTCGGTCCCTTGCTGCATTGGGCAGGAGCAGACGTACTGTCTAGGGGACGGACGCTCCGCTTTTGCACCCTGCTCCCTCTTCTGCTGTGCTTGTGGCTCTGTGCGACCACCGCCTCTTCCTCCGAACTACACTGGTCACCTGCATGACGTTGATTCCATGTGGGGTTGAGGACCTCATCGTCCTCCACATCATCTTCCACCCAGTCTTCACCCCTGCCCTCCTTGTCGATCTGCACAATTGCGCAAGCAGCAGCAGTTGGCACCTGTGTTTTGTCATCATTCGAGACGTGCTGCAATGGTCCTCCCATGTATTCATCATGAAACATAAGTGGTTGGGCAACGGAGCACACAATCTCTTCCACTTATGGGGCAGGGCTAGGTGGATGGCCCTGGGAAACCCTGCTAACAGAGTCATCGAAAAGCAGAAGAGACTGCTGCATGACTTGGGGCTCAGACTGCTTGGCTGATTTGCAAGGGGGTGAGTTGAAAGACTGATGGACATCGGCTGCAGGTGCCAACTCTGATCTTTCATCAGGAGACTGGGTGGGAGACAATGTGAAGGAACCGGAGGCACTGTCAGCAACCCAATCTACTATCGCCTGTACTTGTCCTGGCCTCAACATTCGTACAGCCTCATTAGGCGCGACAAAATACCGCTGCAGGCTCTGTTGCCTACTCGCACCTGAGGAGGGTGTTTCACTTGTGCATGTAGCTGGCACAGATCGACCACGTCCTCTCCCTGCAACAGGAGCTCCACCAGCAGCACCACGACCGCGGCCATGTCCCTTCTTTGAGGTTCTCCTCATATTTTCCAAATTTAAGATCTTGCCCTAAATGGGTGTTTTTGCAATAGCAGAATACACCCAGAGTATGTAAACGGTGTATCTCACACCTACAGAAATGCAGAAAATGCTATTCGAAAAAAATGTATTTGCGCTAAAAATGTTTTATTTGAATAGAACAATAGAAGAAAAATATATAAATTGGGTATCTCACACCTCCAGATATGCAGAACACACTGCAAAAAAATTTTTGCACTAAATGTGTGTTTTTGCAATAGCAGAATAAACCCAGAGTATGTAAACGGTTTATCTCACACCTACAGAAATGCAGAAAATGCTATTCAAAAAAAAAATGTTTTTGCCCTAAAAAAAATTATTTGAATAGCACAATAGAAGAAACATATATAAATTGTGTATCACACACCTCCCAGATATGCAGAAAGCACTGCACATTTGTTTGTTTTTTTTGCACTAAATGTGTGTTTTTGCAATAGCAGAATACACCCAGAGTATGTAAAAGGTGTATCTCAAAACCTACAGGAATGCAGAAAATGCTATTCCAAAAAAATGTTTTTGCCCTAATTTTTTTTTTTTGGAATAGCACCATAGAAGAAAAATATATAAATTGTGTATCACACACCTCCAGATATGCAGAAAACACTGTAAAATGTTTTTTTTTTGCCCTAAATGAGTGTTTTTGGAAGAGCAGAATACACCCACAGTATGTACAGGGTGCATCTCACAGTAACATATGCAGTGCTGGTGCACTGAGCTTGCAGATAAAAGTTATATTTCCTCTGGCACTGGGCTCATGGCAGTGTAAAAAGACTGTGCACTGCAACCCAACCAGGTAAATCTATGTAGATCGCTGAGTTATTATAATAGATTTCTGAATCTGGACTCCTAGATAATTCTCTCTCCCTAAAAGCAGCAACAGGAACCTTGCCCTACACTGTCTATCTTTTCTCTCAGTGCAGTGTAGAAAGCTTGTGCACTGCACCCACACAACTAAATCTATGTAGATCGCTGACTAATTAGAATCTATTTCACAATCAGGACTGACTCCTATCATGTAATTCTCTCCCTCACAGCAACAGCAGCCAGGAATCTTTCCCTACACTGTCTAATGCAGAGTGATGTGCTGTGTGCCTCTAGCTTATATAGAGGCTGGGTCACATGCTGCACTGGCCAATCACAGCCATGCCATTAGTAGGCATGGCTGTGATGGCTTCTAAGGGCACACCAGTTAAACTAAAGTTGATTGGCTGCCCTACAGCTTTTAAAAATGCGCCATTACATCGCCAAACACGGGACCCGAACCCGAACATACAATCAATTGTTCGGGTCCGGGACCCAAAAACCCAAAAGTCCGGTACGAACCCGAACTTTACAGTTCGGGTTCGCTCAACTCTACTCCTGAGGCCATACTGGCAACCATATTGGGAGTGGTATTTATGGACACTGGAGATCGTGAAGACAACACTGCACAGCCAATGCAAACCACCAGTATTAGGATACAAAAAAAGAAGACTTAGAATGGCAGGAAATCAATGACAATAAATAAATTACCAATATGCAAAAATTTACTAAAATTAATTATTCTTAGTAAGTAGATTTATTAACTTTTGAATGACCATAACGGTCCACCTAAGTTAAAAACAGTGATTATTAAAATAAGATAAAAAATATTTATAAAAAAAAAAACATTTCATGGTGAAATTGCTAAACACAAAAAAATATAAAATATAAAAATGCAGAAAATGCTATTCGAAAAAAATGCATTTGCGCTAAAAATGTTAGCGCAATGTTAGCTGCACGATCCTGGGTCGGCAGCAGACAATACTGTGAGTTCCTTGCTATTTTATTTGAATGTTTTTATATTCAATTACAAAAAAAATACTGCACTATTGGAGATTATTTGTGGCTCTCGGCAAGCTTTATTTTCTACAGCTAGAGTCCACTCTGAGGTGCCGTTGAATGAAGGAGATTGAGGATTAATGACCGTGATCTGGGGAGACCTTATATGTGTTACGAGTGTTTATGCGGTTATTATGGCTACCTTTTGTTCTGGTGAGTTTTGATTTCACACAGAGGTGGTAATGGGTCTAAAGAAGTGTGACTATACACAGTAAGGTGGTGGAAGACTTTCCTTTTTCTGTGCACAGTGGAAACAGTGTTTGGGACTTTCTTTGTGTTTGTAATATTATTGGACACTATTGTCACATTTTTTTTAAGGTGGCACTATCCAATTTTGCTTTTATATGTTTATTTGGGTTTGGTATACTACCTGTATGGAAGAGCACCCACACATCTTATGTTTTTATACAGCACAGATTTAATTTATATTGTATAAATATTTGTGTCTGTGTAGATATGAGGCAGTTTATTTGGCACATAAGACATCAAGAAACATATCCTACGACATAAATATTACAAAAAAAACAATAGTAATAATAATCTCATTTGTCCTTGGAAAGTATAGATAGCAAAATAAATTAACTGGCACTGAGAGGAGGAAGGGGAACCTAATAGAAGCAACAGAAAAAAAATCCTGCTGACCTAATATGCACAATCCTTACAGGATATTTATTTATGTACCCTATTTCATGATAACAATGAAATATGTTATCACGTATATTGTGGTTGAGGGAAGACCTCTCGTACAGCCCCAGCTCGGAGACCACTAATCTTGTAACAGTGGCCGTGAGAGCATGGTGAGTTATGGGTGCCTGTGTAGTCTTCCAGTGGAAGTAGTAATACGTAGCGGATGCATCAGCAAAATGGACCACATAGCAGGAACAGCAGATGTCAGCAGGAACAACAGACCCTGGGTTGGTGGGCAGCAGGCAGCAGTAGGCAGTGGCTGATATATGGTGCATGAAGACTGGTGGGCCACAGTAGAGGAAGCTTCAGCAGGAGTCAGGCAGGTGCATGCAAGGCAGCTGAGAGACTGGATGTGTGGTCAAACAAGCCAGGTCGGCAACAGACATTCAGATGCAGGCATAGACAGCAGGCAAGGAATGGTCAAGGAACAGGCAGAGGTTTTCAAAACAGGATCCTGAACTGGGTGTCATGTCCACTTCCCTTGTGTATTTCATGGTGTACTTTCGGTCTTCCCAACCAAGTGAACTCCTAGCGGGATCTTCTGTGTTGCTCCATTCATTAAGTGGGAACCCTGGCACTGGATGACATAGAGCAGTTGTGCACTCTAATGAGCATGGTTCTTGCTTATTTTATGTGAGTTGCCCTAATTGCACTAATAAATGTTTTTCTTTACTGCTAAACTCAGGTGGCGCTTGTCTTCACTTTGTTTGTGTTTATTCATATGGTTTAACTTTTATCTCCCAAAGCACCTTGTCCCCGTGTTGATGAGGACAAGGGCCTCTTCCCCACAACCCTGGCCCAGTGGGTTCCATACCATAGCAGGGCGGAAAGGGCAATTTTTTTGGGCATTTTTTCAAATGCCAAAATGTATTTATTTTTTTATAGAATTTTTGTGTAAATATGAGATCTGAGGTCTTTTTGACCCCAGATCTCATATTTAAGAGGACCTGTCATTATTTTTTTCTATTACAAGGGATGTTTACATTCCTTGTAATAGGAATAAAAGTGACACCATTTTTTTGGAAAGGACAGTGTAAAAAATAAAAGTTAAAATAAATACGTGAGCAGCGCCTGCATAATAAAAAGGTGTTCAGACCACACATGTGAGGTATCATCGCAATCGGTAGAGCGAGAGCAATAATTCTAGCCCTAGACCTCCTCTGTAACTCAAAACATGCAGCCTGTAGAATTTTTTAAACTTCGCCTATGGAGATTTTTAAAGGGTAAAAGTTTGTCCCCATTCCACGAGCGGGCGCAATTTTGAAGCGTGACATGTTGGGTATCAATTTACTCGGCGTAACATTATCTTTCGCAATGTTAAAAGAAAATGTGCTAACTTTACTGTTGTCTTATTTTTTAACTCAAAGAAGTGTATTTTTTTTTTAAAAAGTGCACTTGTAAGACGGCTGTGCAAATATGGTGTGACATAAATTATTGCAAAGACCGCCATTTTATTCTTTCGGGTGTTAGAAAAAAAGATTTATAATGTTTGGGGGTTCTAAGTAATTTTTTTGCAAAAAAATATGTTTTTAACTTGTAAACAACAAATCTCAGAAAGAGGCTCGGTCCTTCTATGTGAGATAAAGACTGTATAGGGCAACAGTATGGAGCATATAATTCATGGCATAGTGTGGAAAGTGAACAGGGTACAATATGTAATACACAATGTGAAGAGATATGCAACATACAATGTAAAAAGGAGAGATGTGTGTAGCATAGAACAAACAGCACAATGTATAAAGTGGAGCTGTACTGAGTATATAACATACAGCACAGCGGAGAGAAATGAGCTGTGTGAAGTGTAGAACAAATAAATCATTATGCAGAGTGTAGTGATATGTAGTGGAGGACAGAACATGCCAAAAGCAGACACTTTTTGTGTGCCGTTGGTTAGTGCCCTTGAACAAAATATCCAGGAACAACACTTTGAAATTTAGGACCGTCCTTAGAGGGAAATGGCAAATGCCAACTATGAGTGTGCCAGGCACAATTGATACACAATCAGATAGTCATGTTAAGCCAGGGACAGCAAGGTGAGAAGATGATGATATTTCACTTACTACCCTTTTCAGAGATATTATTGACTGCAAATTTTGACTAAATTGTTCAGACCTCCACCAATGTACAGAGACACATCTCAGCTCATCCCAATTGATGTCATTTACAGTGCTTGTTATTCTGTTTTGCATAATTTGATCATGTAAAAAAGTACACTGCTCTTTTTTCAGGAGGAATTTTAAAGCAAAAAATATTTCATGATATTGCTTAGGCACAATTACGTTTTCTAGGTGTTCCATATAAGATAACAAACCTTCACATTTTGTGTTTAGGTTCACTTTAAATTATGCTGTATAATCTATTAGAAAATCTAGTAAAGTATAGATCTACAATACTAAAGTACAGTGGCCAGATTAGTTTACTTTAATGAAGATTCTATCAAGCTTCAATATTAACAGATGATATCTTCATTCATGAATGTATTAGAACCCTGATTTCATGATTTTAAAATGAATATACAATGTCTAAATATTTTTCTTGAGCAAGCCAGACTAGTGTTGAAATTTATATTTCTTTCTCGTACATCACGGGACACAGAGCGACATAGTCATTACTAATGGGTTATATAGATACCGTCAGGTGCTGGCACTGGCAACTTCCAAAACCGGAAGTACCCTCCCCTATATAAGCCCCTCCCATCCGGGAGCACCTCAGTTTTTTGCCAGTGTCTAAGGTGTTGGCCAAGAAGAAACATGTGTTTTTCACTGAGCTTGCGTACAGGTTCTTTTGGGCCTCAGTAAGCTATTCCGGATCCGACCAAAAAAGCTTCATAGCTAAACGGTCGGTACCCGGGCCTTGCAGAGAAGAGCAAGGTTTTGCCTGTAATGCTTCTCTTAGGAGAGCTGGACCCTGGGATCCAGAGCTCTGGTCATACCCACGACCAAGATGTTTTCTGTGCAGGGTGCTATACAGGTCCAGGGGAGTGGAATCCTTGGGAACCCGGTCCCTGAAGGTTTGATTACAATGCCTGCCATGATAGGTGAAGTTTGGGCTTTTGTGGACCAAACAAAGTCCTGCGGCGGGGAACAGGTAAGTGGGGGCCCCCAGGAACTTGGTTCTATTGGGGGACCCCCAAGCCTAATTTGTCTTTCTGTCTGTTACCTAACGGTATTCCCGCTAATATCTGTGCATGCCTGTAACTACTAAAAAAATGTAATAATTTTAATAGTGGTCAAGAAAAAATAAATACAAATTTTTTATATATATATTTAATATATTAGACTGCGGTACCTGTGTTTGTCCACTAGAGGCCGCTGTGGAACGTTTCTTGTCATGTGGACTAGTTTCTTTTCATCAGAGCAAGTCCAGGCAGATGGTGAGTTCTCTTATGGGTAACTGCTTCCTCTGCCATGTTGCAATGCTCGTCCATCCCCCGGCCTGCGGCAAAGAGGGGCCCTGGCTCTTGTCCCTAGTTTCCATTTTCGAAATTAGCGCCGAAGGCGCACGTGGCCGCGCGCGTGCACGCGCCTCTATATATAGAGGTGAGCCGGGAAAGGGGGCGGAGCCTGGGGGATGACGCTCTGTGCGCGCCGCAGCGCTTCTGCGCATGTGCGGGCGTCCCAGCATGTTAAAAACCACAAAGTTGTGTTGTGAGCTGGCTATGGAGTGCAGAGACAGAGCTGGCAACATTTAAAAAAGGCATACAGCAAGCGGTTGATGCAGGCATCCCCTAGAAAGGCACATTAGTAGACACCAACTGTTTCTTATAGCAGCATTTATGCTAGACTATTGTCAGTAAGTGGTGTATTTCGGCTGGAATACCTCAGCTTTGGGCTTAGGAATAATGCCGTCTAAAAACTCCGGGACTAGAAATTCCAGGAAGCATAGGGGGTCTCCATCGGGCTCTGAGGATCTTGGGCATGCTTCGGCTGCACCAGTCTCCCCTGAAGAATCAGAGGTTAGTGACCGTAGAACACCCTCAGGAGTACCTGGTACTGTGGCTGTCCTCAGTTCACCTGCTCCTGTGTATGTAACAGAGGAGGTTTTTTCCTCAGCTCTGGGAGGGCTGGAAGAGAGATTGTCAGCATTGATCGCTGCTTCCCTGTCACAGGAAAAAAGCGCCCGATCTCCGTCTCCTCCCTCAGAGTGCCTGTTAACAGAGCAACAGTCCCATACAGGGATCGACCTACCTGAAGGGGATCAGGATGAGGTCGATTCTGTTGTAGAGGAATCAACAGTGGAAGAGCCATTCTCAGCATCACATGCTGAAAGGTTATGGGTTCAGTCCCTGACTAATATGGTCCGATCAGCATTTAAAATGCCCCTTGCGGAGCCATCATCCACTTCTGTCTCCTCGTTGGGGTCGCTAAAAGCTCCCCAGACTGTTTGTTCCTTTCCGATCCATCCTTTACTGGAAGGGCTCATTTACCAGGATTGGGAGCATCCTGATAAAATATTTACTCCCCCCAAGAGATTTCCGGTGGTCTATCCCATGGAGGATAAGTTCATCAGAAAATGGAGGGTCCCTACAGTGGACGCAGCCATCTCTTGTGTGAATAAATCACTGACATGTCCAGTGGATAATGTCCAAATGTTCAAGGACCCAATAGATAAAAAATTGGAGTCCTTATTAAAATCTGCTTTTTCTACAGCAGGATTGGTGACACAACCAGCAGTGGCAGCTATTGGGGTCTGCCAAGCAGTGAAGGATCAGTTGAAGCAGGTCTTAAGGGACTTGCCAGATCAGCAGGCTCTTGCCCTAGCCGATCTACCTAGAGCCTTATGCTTTGCGGTGGACGCTATAAAGGATTCAATCCATCAGGCCTCCCGCCTTACGCTGTCTGTAGTACATATGCGCAGGCTTCTATGGCTCAAAAACTGGTCTGCTGAAGCTCCCTGTAAAAAATTGCTGGTCAGCTTCCCATTTCATGGTGAACGCTTATTTGGGGAAGACCTGGACAAATATATCCAGAGAATTTCCAGCGGTAAAAGTACACTTTTGCCGGTTAAAAATAGAGTTAGAGGTCCCTCTTTTAAGAGGCCTGCTTCTCCAGTCCCTAGGACATCGGCTGTGAAACAGTTCCGACGGCCTCCTCGGTCAAATCCCGGAGGTAAAAATCAGGGACAATTGCAGGGTAACAAGAAGCCCTGGAGCAGGAGAGGTACAAAACCTCCCCCAAAGTCAAATGCATGAAGGGTTGCCCCCACTCAATCGGGTGGGGGGAAGACTTCAGTTGTTCACAGAGACCTGGCGGGACACGATCAGAGACAGATGGGTGCTCTCCGCAGTAAATCTGGGATACAAATTGGAGTTAAAAAACTCCCCTCCTTCCCGCTTTATAAGGTCAAACGTGCCAAGGGATCCCCAGAAGAGAGGATCCCTCCTGTTGGCACTAGAACAATTATTGCTCCAAGCAGTAATTATAGAGGTTCCCCTGGAAGAATGGGGGTTCGGGTTTTACTCAAACCTCTTTACAGTCCCGAAGCCAAACGGGGACGTGAGGCCCATATTAAATCTAAAAGGGCTAAACAAATTCCTACATATCAGGACTTTCCGGATGGAGTCGATCCGGTCGGTGGCCACTGCCCTACAAAGGGAGGAATGGTTAGCCTCGATCGACATCAAAGATGCTTATTTGCACATTCCCATCTTTCCAGCCCACCAAAAATTTCTACGCTTTGCGGTAAAAGGGCGCCATTTTCAGTTCAGAGCCTTACCCTTCGGTCTGGCCACAGCACCACGAGTGTTCACAAAAATTCTGGCCCCATTATTGGCCAATCTAAGAACACGAGGTGTAACGATAATGGCATATCTAGACGACTTGTTGCTGATAGACCACTCAGTGGAAAAACTAGAAGTGGTTGTTCACGAGACAATCAAGTATCTGGAATATCACGGTTGGATTATCAACCGAGACAAGTCAGCCCTAAAGCCAGTCAAAAGTCTGGAATACTTGGGGCTAAGGCTGGATTCAGACCAGAGAAAAATTTTCTTGCCTCAAGAAAAGGGGTCGTCTTTGAGAGATTTGATCCACTTAGTGGGTTCAAAAAGACAGCCATCCATACGCCTGTGCATGAGGCTGCTGGGAAAAATGGTGGCATCATTCGAAGCAGTACCCTACGGTCAATTCCATTCAAGGAATTTGCAAAGGGCCATACTGTCAGCCTGGAACAAAAAAGTTCAGGCTCTGGACTTACCAATGTCCTTGTCCCCTTCCGTTCGCAAGAGCCTCCGCTGGTGGTTGGTTCCCCAGAATCTGGAAAGAGGGAAATCCTTCAGTCCGATTTCCTGGAAGGTGGTCACTACAGATGCCAGCCTTATAGGCTGGGGAGCAGTACTGGAGCAATGGTCTCTCCAGGGCAGATGGTCGGATGCAGAAAAGGCCCTGCCCATCAATCTCTTAGAGATACGAGCAGCCCGGTATGCCCTAGTAGCATGGACATCCAAACTCCAAGGGTCCCCTGTCAGAATTCAATCAGACAATGCCACAGCAGTGGCATATATCAATCGTCAGGGGGGCACCAGGAGTCGTGCAGCCCAAAGGGAAGTAAATTACATCCTGAGATGGGCAGAAAGATATGTCCCAGCCATATCTGCGGTATTCATTCCAGGAGTGGAGAATTGGAAGGCGGACTTTCTAAGTCGCCAACAATTATGCCCAGGGGAATGGTCCCTTCATCCCGAGGTTTTCCGGACAATATGTCAGCGGTGGGGAACACCGGATGTAGATCTGCTAGCATCCAGATTCAACACAAAAGTGGACAGGTTTGTCTCTTGGGCAAGGGATCCCCTAGCTTGCGGCTCGGATGCCCTAGTGTTCCCTTGGGATCAGTTCAAGCTGATATATGCATTCCCACCGCCACAATTGTTACCTCGATTACTCCGCAGAATCAGGGTAGAAAAGAAACCAGTGATTCTGGTGGCTCCAGCGTGGGCCCGAAGAGCATGGTACGCGGAGATTGTAAAAATGTCTGTGGGGAGTCCTTGGACCCTCTCACATCGTCCGGACCTGCTTTCGCAAGGACCGATATACCACCCTTCCTTACCAGCCCTAGGTTTGACGGCCTGGCTATTGAAGCCCACATTCTAAAAAAGAGAGGGCTCTCTAATGCTGTGGTATCTACCATGATCAATGCCAGGAAGCCGGTATCCAGGCAGATCTACTATAGAATCTGGAAGGCGTACATCGCCTGGTGTGAGGCCAAGAAATGGCATCCACGTAAATACGTAATAGGTAGGATTCTGGACTTCCTACAATGGGCTGTAGATAGGAAGCTTGCCTTGAGTACTATCAAGGGTCAGATTTCGGCCTTGTCAATATTTTTTCAAAGGCCCTTGGCTTCGCATTCACTAGTAAAAGCCTTTATACAAGGGGTGATGCCTATTAGTCCTCCGGTTAATATTCCCATATGTCCATGGGATCTAAACTTGGTTCTGTCGGTTCTACAGAAACAACCATTTGAACCATTACAGCATATTTCTTTGGTGCTTCTCACCAGGAAATTGATTTTTCTAGTAGCCATTTGTTCGGCTAAAAGAGTGTCGGAATTAGCAGCTATGTCCTGTAAGGAGCCATATCTGGTTATCCATAAGGATAGAGTAGTGTTACGTCCTCATCCAGCCTTTCTTCCTAAGGTGGTATCGAGGTTTCATTTGAACCAAGATGTGGTTCTTCCTTCTTTTTTCCCCAAACCTACTTCGGTAGAGGAAAAGTTATTGCATTCTTTGGATGTAGTAAGAGCAGTTAAAGCTTATCTAAAAGCCACTGCTCAGATTCGCAGAACGGATACTTTGTTTATTCTGCCGGAAGGCCCCAGAAAGGGTCAGGCAGCGTCAAAATCTACTTTAGCCAAGTGGATTCGACAGGTCATAATACAAGCCTATGGCTTGAGAAGGAGACCGCCTCCGTTCAAAGTTAGAGCGCACTCCACGAGAGCAGTTGGAACTTCATGGGCAGTGCATCACCAGGCCTCCCTGGCTCAAATCTGTAAGGCCGCAACATGGTCTTCAGTACACACGTTTACTAGGTTCTACCAGGTGGACGTTAGAAGTCAGGAGGATGTCGCCTTTGGGCGCAGTGTGTTGCAGGCCGCAAAAGATCCTCATGTCTGATAGCGCTCAGCTTATGTATGGTGTATCCCCCCCCCCTCATTGGGCATTGCTTTAGGACATCCCATTAGTAATGACTATGTCGCTCTGTGTCCCGTGATGTACGAGAAAGAAAATAGGATTTTTATAACAGCTTACCTGTAAAATCCTTTTCTTGGAGTACATCACGGGACACAGAGCTCCCGCCCCTCTTTGGGGACACTTATTGCTTTGCTACAAAACTGAGGTGCTCCCGGATGGGAGGGGCTTATATAGGGGAGGGTACTTCCGGTTTTGGAAGTTGCCAGTGCCAGCACCTGACGGTATCTATATAACCCATTAGTAATGACTATGTCGCTCTGTGTCCCGTGATGTACTCCAAGAAAAGGATTTTACAGGTAAGCTGTTATAAAAATCCTATTTTATCTGAAAAAAAAAGAAATTACTGCTGTTTCCTCAGTAAAATTGTATTTGAATAGGTTGGAAATTCCTCTGGATGAGCTGTTTCTGGTGATGTGCACTCATCAAGTCACTTTTAAGTGCAATTTTAATTTGTGTTGGCATTAAATTGGTTTACCTGCACTATCCAGTGTACTTTTTTTATATTTTTTTTATCTTGGTACCTTTTTTATTTGAACTCTTGTTCCAAAAAAAAAATTGAGGGTGTGTTGAAAATAGGAACATGATGTTGTAGGTGTGGTTAAAAGTGAGCATAGTCAGTAGAGTGTGACTGTATTTCATTAAAAAAATCTGGTAACTTTATGTTAACTACAGAAAAAGCCTGTGAGAGTTTTTTTTTACTTACTCTACTTTTTCAAAACCTTGGAAAAAAAGGTTTAGATATAAGTACACTTTGAGGTGCAATTATAAAGAAATCTGCATAGCAAGTCACCTATGATGCTTAGTGGCTGTTTCAAATCAATGAAAAACATTTAGCAGGCATAGGAAATATCCTAATAACATACATTTTTTTGCCCATTTTGCATATAATGAAATTGCATGCACTTTCATTGGGAAGATTGCTATGCATTTTTTTCATAAATACACCTCAAATTAATTTTGCAAAGAATGTTAAAAGGGGTCACAATATGGGCCCACTTTCTTAAGATTGTGGTCACCCCTTCCCAATTTAATCTAATTAATAAATTAAGGATTTATAGCATTTAGTATTCTAGGATTTAAGGATGCTGTCCCCTTTAAGGATGCAGGGAAAGTTTCTGTTGTGGGAACCAAAGAAAATCCCAGGAATGTTCTGGAAGACCAGGAAGAGGCTTTTTAACCACTTCGCTCCCGGGCCGTTGTCAAAAGACGGCCGCATTGCGGCGCTCAATTGCCGGGAGGGCGTCTATGGACGTCCTCCTGTTTACTTCCGTGATGTGCGCCGCGGGCGCGCATCAGGGGAAAAGCTGTGCCTGCTGTGTCACGCGGGTGCCGATGCGCGTGCCTGGCGGCCGCGATGTCCACCAGGTACACGCGATCGGCTGTCACAGAGCAGAGACGTGGATCTCTGTGTGTAAACACAGAGATCCACGTCCTGTCAGGGAGAGAGGAGACCAATGCTGTGTCCCTTGTACATAGGGACACAGATCGGTCTCCTCCCCCAGTCATTCCCCTCCCCCCACAGTTAAAATCACCTAGCAGGGTACACATTTAACCCCTTCCCGCCCCCCTAGTGTTAACCCCTTCCCTTCCATTCACATTTATACAGTAATCAGTGCATATTTATAGCACTAATCGCTGTATAAATGTGAATGGTCCCAAAAATGTGTCAAAAGTGTCCGATGTGTTCGCCATAATGTCGCAGTCACAATAAAAATCGCAGATCGCCGCCATTACTAGTAAAAAAAAAAATTAGAAAAAAAAATTCATAATTCTATCCCCTATTTTGTAGGCGCTATAACTTTTGCGCAAACCAATCACTATACTCTTATTGCGATTTTTTTTTTTACCTAAAATACGTAGAAGAAGAATACGTATTGGCCTAAACTGAGAAAAAAAATAGTTTTTTAAATAAAAATGGGGATATTTATTATAGCAAAAAGTAAAAAAGATTGTGTTTTTGTTCAAAATTGTCGCTCTTTTTTTGTTTATAGCGCAAAAAATAAAAACCGCAGAAATGATCAAATACCACCAAAAGAAACCTCTATTTGTGGGAAAAAAAGACATCAATTTTGTTTTGGAGCCACGTCGCACGACCGCGCAATTGTCATTCAAAGCGTGACAGTGCCGAAAGCTGAAATTTCGCCTGGGCAGGAAGGGGGTTATGTGCCCAGTAAGCAAGTGGTTAAGGAAGTGAGAATGAGGTTTTGCCCTCTTTACCGGCGGCCAAGACAAGAGGAAAAAGCTCCCTCCCTCCCACCCCAGTCACGAGCACTATTTTGTGGTTGGGTCACCCTGGTATTTTGGGGGTACTTATTTTCTATTTAAAATATGTGGTACTGCTGCTCGTGTTCTGAAAACTGAGCAGCAAGAATGGATGTTTCATTTGAATTTATGCTGTCATTTGGTTGATAATAAAAGAGTATTAATGTGTAGAAAACCAATAAAAGTGCCACGGGCATTTTTTTGCCAAGTTTTGTTTTCTGTGTATTTATTTTGATTGTTTTGTATCTGGGGAAAAGCATTTGGGAGGGTGTGGCCTAAAATCTCATAAAGCTTGTTTCTAGTTAAAAGAGTTCTAAAGTCATATCATAAATAGAGTTGAGCGGACACCTGGATGTTCGGGTTCGACGGGTTCGGCCGAACTTCGGAAAAAAGTTCGAGTTCGGGACCGAACTTGACCCGAACTTGACCCCGAACCCCATTGAAGTCAATGGGGACCCGAACTTCTGAGGACTATTCACGCTTGTTTCCCGTGCTTAGAACTGTCCCTGCACAAAGTGTCATTTCTGAAGGAAAAAAAGTAATTTAAAACTCACTCGCGGCTATAATGAATTGTCGGCTCCCAGCAATATATAGAAAAGTCATTGAGAAATAAAAAAAAAAAATGCGTGGGGGTTCCCCCAAATTCAATTACCAAGCCCTTCAGGTCTGGTATGGATTTTAAGGGGAACTCCACCCCAAATAAAAAAAAAAATGGCATAGAGTTCCATCAAAAATCCAGACCAGACCCTTTATCCGAGCACGCAACCTGGAAGGCCGCAGGAAAAGAGGGGGGACGAGAGAGCTCCCCCTCCTGAACCGTACCAGGCCACATGCCCTCAACATGGGGAGGATGTCCCCATGTTGATGGGGACAAGGACCTCATCCCCACAACCCTTGTCCGGTGGTTGTGGGGGTCTGCGGGCAGGGGGCTTTTTGGAATCTGGAAGACCCCCAGATCCCAGCCCCCCTATGTGAATTGATAATGGGGTACATTGTGCCCCTACCATTTCACAAAGAAAGTGTAAAAAATTGTAAAAAAAATACACAGACACTGTTGGGAAAGTCCTTCATTAAAAACAAAACAAAAAAAAAAAAACATTCCAGCGATGAAATCCAGTGTCCCACGGCGATCCGATGTCCGGCGCTGTCCACACGAAATGTCATTGACTGAGCGGACCTGAAGGGGAACTTCCCCTGCAGTGTAATTAATAGACCCGCCCCTTCTAAAGTTCCCCCTCAGGTCCGCTCAGCCAATGACGTAGGTGTAAGGCTGAGGACCTGATGCAGAACGTGAGAAGGGGCGGGTCTATTCATGTATTAAACTGTGGAATAAGTTCCCCATCAGGTCCGCCCCCTGTTATGTCAGACCCCGCCTACGTCATTGGATGAGCGGACCTGATGGGGAACTTCCTCTGCAGTATAATAAATGAATAGACCCGCCCCTTCTCACGTTCCGCATCAGAAGAAGGGGCGGGTCTATTCATTTATTACACTGCGGAGGAAGTTCCCCATCTTGTCCGCTCAGGCTCAGCCAATGACATTTCGTGTGGACAGAGCCCAACGGTGTCTGTGTATTTTTTTTACAATTTTTTACACTTTCTTTGTGAAATGGTAGGGGTACAATGTACCCCATTACCAATTCACATAGGGGGGCGGGATCTGGGGGTCCCCTTTGTTAAAGGGGTCTTCCAGATTCCGATAAGCCCCCCCGCCCGCAGACCCCCAAAACCACTGGGCAAGGGTTGTGGGGATGAGGCTCTTGTCGCCATCAACATGGGGACATCCTCCCCATGTTGAGGGCATGTGGCCTGGTACGGTTCAGGAGGGGGGGCGTTCTCTCGTCCCCCCCTCTTTTCCTTAGGCCTGCCAGGTTGCATGCTCGGATAAAGGATCTGGTCTGGATTTTTCGGGGTACTCCACGCCATTTAAAAAAAAAAAATTGGGGTGGAGTTCCCCTTAAAATCCATAACAACTTCCGGTTCCGGCGCCGCATGGAGTGACTGCTTCTCTCCTCGGCTCCCGCATCACGGCAACAAAACAGCCTATAAAACTGGCCTGAGACGCCCTACGGTCACCCCTACACCTCAGGGCACTCCCCGCCTTCTATATGGACCGATTCATGGAAAAATCCGGCGCTCGGTCGCAAACGGCCCCGACGGCGCCGACAGCCCAGCTGCAAATCGAGGCCCCGGTATTGGCCTACACGGCTCCTTCTCCACCACCACCGCCGACGGGGATGGAGGTAAGCAGCTGCCCTAGTCCTCCTACCTCCCCTCATGCCTCAGCATCCCAGCCACCCTGTGACAACACAACAGAATGCATAGCACAGGCTGTGGCTGCTCTCTTGTCCCTCATGATAGCAGCATGATAGCAGCATCTGTGGAGAAGGCAGTGAATGCAGGGATGGCCCAGATCAAGTCCCAGTTAGGGGAACACAGCACCAGACTCAATGAGCTGGAGCACCGCCTATCCAGTGTGGAAGAGGAGTTATACCAGGCACAGGCCACAGAGCAAGCCCAGGATAAGACTAATCAATACATCATCCAAAAGTTGGATGATTTAGAGAACAGGGCCAGGAGGAGTAACCTGCGATTCGTAGGTATCCCGGAATCGCTGCAGGCCTCTGCCATTTCAGATTTCTGCGCTGTGCGCATTCCGGAAGCCCTAGGCCTCTCGGGCCCCTGCACAGTGGAAAGGGCACATCGCGTGGGAGCTTTCAATTCTGACCGCAAAAATCCCCGGCCAATAATTGCCAAATACCTCAACTACTCTGACAAGGCCCTCATTCTACAAAAGTTCAGACAAACCCGCTCACTTCAAATTGACGGAATAAGAGTCCTCATATTTGCTGATTACTCCATAGAGGTCTCAAAAAAAAGGAAAGCTTTTCAGCAGGTCTGCACGGAAGTCTATAATCAGCAAATCAAATTCACTCTGGCTTTTCCAGCAGTTCTCCGCCTCAAAGCCTCTACCGGCGAACAACTGACTTTCCATGACCCCTCCGAGGCGGAAGCCTTCCTGCGGGCCTCCCAGCACGACTCGCACCCTCACACTCCATCGAAAGCCGCACCACTCATCCGTCCTCTGGACCAAAGAAGCCCACGAAAGGACTCCCCCAAACGTTTCAGAGCTTCTGCCCCAGTCCAATTCAGGCTAACCCAGCGTTAAAATGGTTGAAGTGACTCTTGCACTTATTCCTCAAATCCTCGATGCTGCTTACAACGCAGTGGCAGTTTTACACAGCTACACAGTTATATACATTTGTACCCTACAGATGACTGCTCAACTAGTTATGTTTTCTATGATATCCTTGCCCAGATAGGATCAGCTTTCTTTTGGATGCTCTCCAAACAGTGTTCATTATTTTATGTGTACCCTTCCCGGCCTCACTGTGTATAGCCGCAACATCCCCCCCCTCCGTTTGCGTCCCTCGCCGATCGCATAAAAAAAACCCTCTCCTAACGCGGGCTCTCGGCTGCCCTACATCAGAGCCGTGCTTTGGGAACCGACTTACACAGTGACTCCTTGCGGAAAGAAGTGAAGTTCTTGCGATTGCTTATGTTGTTTATGTTATTTTTGCTTTTCTTTCAGGTCCCACCTCTTATCTCCTCCCCCTCCCTTCCCCCCTTTAGCCTAGGAACATCTGTGGTAACAGTCCTCCTGTCACCTGTCTCCCAAGACAGGTATAACACCTTTCCTCTTCATCCGGTATTTACCTTAAAACGCCGCTTACACGGTAGATTAGCTATAACTTCCTCACAATTCCCTTTCCCAATATCCCCAACATGAAAATAGTTTCTTGGAACGTGAAAGGGCTTAGGTCCCCCAATAAAAGAATGAAGATCCTCCGTCATCTAAAACGACTCAACACTGATATCGCCCTACTCCAGGAAACTCACTTATCAGCTCCTGATTTTCATTGTATGAAAAAACTCTGAGTAGGCACGGTCCTAGGCTCGGGGGCCTGCGGCCGTAAAGCTGGAGTCCTTCTCCTGATTCATAAGAACCTTCCCTGCACGGTCCTATCGGTAAATTCAGACGATCACGGACGGCTTGTCACAGCTCATGTCCAACTAGGTTCCACGGAATTGGTAATTTCCAACATATACGCCCCCAACAGCCCTGGCACAATCTTTTATAGTGAACTTTCGGCATGGTTGCTTCATAACACCCACCTCCCCCACTTAATAGGAGGTGACTTCAACGACGTTATACACCAAACTGATGACAGATCATCCCCTAGACGCCCCTCGCCAGGCCTTGACCCTGTCTCCCCCACACTCTTTGCATCCACCATGGAATCCCTTCACTTCCAGGACCTCTGGCGTTTAAAACATCCAGCGGACAGGGAATTTACCTTCTACTCCAACCCACATAACGTATTCACCAGAATAGGATTATTTTTTTGGCTCTGACAACCTAGTCCCCATGTTAACTGATGTAGACATCCTCGACATTGCCATATCTGACCACGCACCAATCTCGGCCCAATTTGACAACCTCGACCTACCTCCCCATCCCAAGATTTGGCGCTTTCCCTCATACCTCTACAACAACTCTGATTTCCAGCAATTCATGGCAAGGTCATGGATAGAATATTCCACGGCCAATGCTCCTCACTCTGATGTCCCGAACCTCTTCTGGGACGCCGGTAAAGTGTTCCTCAGGGGTCGGATCATCTCTTATGCGACCTCTTTCAAGAGGAATACCTTATCAAAGTACAAGTTGGCTAGCTCCCGGCTCCACCAGGCGCAAAGATCTTTATACACCATGGACTCCACTGATAATAGAAACAAATGGCATGCAGCCAAGAGATCTTTTGATACTTGGGCAGACACACTTGAACTAAGAAAGCACACTCAGATGCCACCTTCCATAAATTCAGAAATAAATCAGGCAAATTACTAGCCATGCTCTGCAAGTGGCCCTTTCGCCCAACTCACATTACATCTCTAAAAGATGCTAAAGGCAAGGTGAACACCACACCGCAAACGATAAATAAAGCTATGCTTCAATATTACGCTACGCTTTATGCCCCAGACCCTATAAACAAACAGGCAGCCGGCTCTTTCCTAGAGAACTTAGCCATTCCCAAAGTCACTCCCTCACAACTTGAGTACCTTAATGCTCCCATCTCCCTTTCCGAAGTCTCAAACACCATACGAAAGTTGACCCCCTCTAAGGCCCCGGGTATATGTCGGATTCACTAGCGAATTCTACAAGACCCTCCAAAACATAATAGAACCCACCCTCCACAAGGTCTATAACGGCATATGGACCCTACCTACCCTCGGGAAACCAGGCCACTATTAAATTACTCGCAAAAAAAGGCAAGGACCCCCAGGAACCAGGATCTTATAGGCCCATCTCCCTTTTAAACCTGGATGTCAAAATCCTATCCAAGATTGTCGCCTCTAGGCTTGCTGCCATCATCCCATCTCTGATACATCCAGCGCAATCTGGTTTTGTGAAAGGCAGAACGGCCACCCTAAACATTCGTAAGGTCATGTTGGCCTTGGAACATGCCAAACAAAATCCCGCCAGCGATTTTGCCATCATTACGTTAGATGCGGAGAAAGCCTTCGATAATGTCAGCTTCGATTGGCTCTCCATGACCATGACAAAGATGGGCTTTACAGGCCCCTTCTGCCATCTAATATACACCATGTACACAACCCCCTCAGCTAAGCTGGTGGCAGCGGGCCTACTCTCAGATGACTTCCGCCTCCACAAAGGTACACGACAAGGCTGCCCACTATCCCCCCTCCTCTTCAACATTGCTCTAGAACCCTTATCCAGACACCTTACCCAAAAAGCCCCCTTGCATGGCATAAAAATAGGAAATCACGATCTCCGCACATCCCTCTTTGCCGATGATGTACTTATCTTTTCAGCGAACCCCTCCTCAGACATGTCCACCATCAAAGAGGTATTTAATGATTTTAGATCCTGTTCTGGCCTCCGCATAAATTACGGCAAAAGCGAAATCCTCCCCATAGGTACTCTATCCAACCCTACCTGGGTCCAACACTCTATTTTTTCTGTTGCTAGATCCCATATCACCTATCTTGGCATCAAAATAGGCAAACTGCCTTCCTCCCTGTACCACCTCAATTATCCTCCATTGCTCTCTAGGCTCTCTCAGGAAATGGTTAACTGGATGGATCTGCCCCTCTCGCTCCTGGGAAGATGCCACTTGATAAAAATGGTCAGTTTTGCCAGACTACTATATCCACTACAAACTATCCCCTTGCTACTTCACCACAAAGATGTTAAACTCATCAATACGGCCATCTCAAAATTTCTATGGCATGGCAAAAGACCACGCATAGCTTTAAAGAAACTATATCTTCCCAGAAGCGAAGGGGGTATAAGTCTCCCGAATGTCAGAACCTATAACCTAGCATGTTTATTAAGAACTAGTCTAGACTGGATTTCACAGTCCTCAAGGTATTCCAACTACTCCTTGGAATCCGCAATGGCACATCCCTTCTCGCTAGCAGCTCTTCTACACTGCAAGTGGAAATCGGTCCCACCTTTGTATCAACACAACTTACTACTGAGAGACACGGCCATCGCCTGGAGAGAAACCAGAAAGAGCCTCAAGCTCTCCCCTTTCATGTCAAGCCATCTGCCAATACAAGGAAACCCAAACTTTCCACCTGGCTTGGAACATAAACCTTTCAAGATTTGGCAAGAAAACGGTCTCACAAAATTTGCATCTTTATGCGACACTAAAACGGGTCGTCCTTTATCCTTTTCAACCGTTGCTGAAATCTATTCAATCCCACGATCACATGCCTTTCACTTTTGGCAATGTACCAGCTACTTAAGAACTGCATGCAAAGAGGACTATAAGCGGTTCACACCAAATTTCACAGACCTGCTACTCCTGGAAAGATCATATACGATATCGGACATATACAAACCATTACTTCAAAAGACCACCCCTCCGCTGGCATTCTCATCTGCAGCCAATTGGGGAAAAGACTTCCCAGACGATGACCTGATAGACAAAATTCTAATTGGACTCAACAAAGTGCAACGACTAACACCCAATGAAATTTGGAGAGAATCTCAACTGAAAATAGTCCACCGTGCACATATACCCTTCATTTACTCCGATACGGATCAAAACTGTGCTAAATGCCCCCTCTGCCACCATATGAGACCCTCCCTAACCCACCGTTTTTGGGCGTGCTCTTTTATCTCCTCCTTTTGGGATCAGGTTCTAAACTACATTTTCGAAATAACTCTACTGAAGCTTCCCAAGGATCCGCTCCTCCTCATCTTTGGTTACTGGGACCCCCAACTACTGCCTTGGTCCCGAGTGACGAACTCAACTAACACTGTTCACCCAAACCTTGGTCACACTTACAAAGATTGGTCCTTGATCTGCCTCCTGATCGCACGGAGAACCATACTAAAGCAATGGATTTCTTCCCACTGCCCTGCTACCACTCAAATCAAACGGGACCTCCTTCTTCTCCTATTTAAAGAAAGAGCTAATGCAGACTTCACATGTGCAGTCTCTAAGAGCCGTTTCTACTCCGTTTGGGAACCCTTCATGCGCTCAGCTTTATCTCCGGAGGATATAGCCAGCTTTGATCAGTACTCTTTCTCATACCTCAAATCTACCCCCCTTTCTTCAAGCCCAGGAGAGGAAATCTCCCCTGACGGTCAATCCGCCACCAACGATCTCTAACGGTTACCCGAAATAAGCTTACTCATACTTACTTCTCTCTGGACTTGGCTAATGCCCTCCCCCCCTCCCACCCTTCCTCCTCCCTCCCTACTCCCCTGTGTTGTTCCCAGACATTTTTATTTTTATTTTTTGGTTGGTTATTCTGTTGTAATACTTGTGACTCTAGGTAGATACTCTATTTGATCCATCCAGTTACCCTCTAGTAGACAACAGATAAAGTACGTAGGTCTTTTGATCCTCTGCTTTCTCTATATGTTTTTCAATGATATACCACGCTGATTCTATCCTATAAGATTCCGAGATTAAGCTGCGTATACATTACGCTTATTCTTGCCCTTAATATGCCTCCCTTTGGTATGTTTTTCTTTTTTTTTTTTTTTTTCTTTTCTCTCTCTCTTTCTCTCTTTCTCTATTTGAAAAATTGAAAATTACTTTATAACATGTCTTGTAACTGCTGTTATTTTTCATACATCCTAATAAAATTTTGTGAAAAAAAAAAAAATCCATAACAGACCTGAACGGCCTGGTATGGATATTTGGGGGGAATCGCACGCATTTTTTTTTTGTATTTGCGGCAGGGTTCCCCTTAATATCCATACCAGACCTGAAGGGCCTGGTAATTGAATTTTGGGGAAACTCCACGCTTTTTGTTTTATTTTTTATCAATGAGTTTTCTATGTATTGCCGGGAGCCGACAATTCATTATAGCCGCAAATGAGTTTTAATTGACTTTTTTTCCTTCAGAAATGACACTTTGTGCAGGGACTGTTCTAAGCACGTGAAATAAGCGCTGCTTTACATGCATATTGCCGAACACCAGACCCGAACCCAAACATACAGTCAATTGTTTGGGTTCGGGTCCGGGACCCAAAAACCTAAAAGTTAGGTACGGACCCGAACTTTACAGTTCGGGTTCGCTCAACCCTAATCATAAACTTTCATTTTATAACATCAGCATTGCAATAGCAATAAAAAGAATAGTTATTTTTGTCAATTCAGCATAAGCTTACTTACTCCATGTCCATCCAACTTCCTGAATTCCCTACATGCTTTGCAGCTTCTCCTCTGCTGTTTGCTTTCAGTTTCTAAGGATTACATATTCCGTGGTACTTTGCTGCCTGCAAGCAGTGATTCCTGTACTGACTGTAACTCCTTAAATTCCTCCTATCGGCACCTATGTAGTTTTGTAGACAGGCTCTGTCAAATGTGTGAAACAGCAGTGCCTGCTCACAGGGCATGGTGAATATGTGTCACAGAAACACAGTTTTTTTAAAAGTTCAAGATGGTTTAGATTATTAAGATAACTTGTAATACATAAATATAATAATAATAATAATAATAATAATAATAATAATAATAATACTAATAATATTAATAATTATTAATAATAATTATTTAAAAATTACATTAATAATAATCAATATGATAAATAATAAAAAGAGTAGGAATGATGGAAGCTCAATGTAGCAATAAATATATGATTTCAAATTTCGACCTTAGGTTTAGGGTATTTGAGAACTTTTAGTAAGCTTTAGTTTAATGAGGTCCTATGGAGAGAATCTACCTGCCACCACAGGGCACAGCATACATTTCTACCACTGTTAAATAAAATTTCCAGCATTAGATAGAAAATAAAAAAAGTACTTTGAAGTTATCTGCAGGTGTAAAATCAGAGCAGATAACTGGACAATCCTTGTAGCAACTACAACGGATTACAATTGAGCAAAATAGATGCATTTTGTTTTTTCTCGAAGCAGCATAGTTTTTTCCTAAAGCAATTTACTTCCTCATGCAAGTACATGGTACAGCAGGCACATATTAGGGCTTTCACCAAGAGCCTCGGTACTCATACTCACAATTGGGACCTGTTTGGGTCACCTGATCACTGTGATAGCCCCTGATTGGCGATCAATCAGTCACTGTGAGCCTGCCCCTGTGTTTACTTTCTCTTCTGAATGAAGAGAAAGATACACTGTATCTTCCTCTTCTTTCAGGAAAGGAAATGTACACAAACCAAAGTGTGTAAAAAAAAGAAAAATAAAAAAAAAGCAAGATCAAGGTTTGCCAGGATAGTGTTAGGGTCAAGGTCTGGGTCAAAGGTCAAGGTCGGGGTCAAATGTCACGGTCAGCATATTTTGGGTAAAAAAAAAATCAAAAAATTCAATTGGTATCAGTGTCAGCTAGTGTGAGTGTACACAAACTGAATTTCCAACAACAAATGTTCGATGTGAGCTTTTGGTTGGATATTCCGACCATGTGCAGGCTCCATCGGACATTTGCTGTCGGAATTTCTGACAACAAATGATTGAGAGCTGGTTCTCAATTTTTCCGACAACAAAAGTTCTGGTCGGAAATTCCGACCGTGTGTATCCAATTCCGATGCACAAAAATCCTACGCATGCTCGGAATCAGGGTGGCACAGTGGTGTAGTGGGAAGCACTCTCGCCTAGCAGTAAAAAAGGGTCGCTGGTTCGAATCCCAACCACGACACTACCTGCCTGGAGTTTGCATGTTCTCCCTTTGCCTGCGTGGGTTTCCTCCGGGTGCTCCGGTTTCCTCCTACACTCCAAAGACATGCTGGTAGGTTAATTGGCTTCTGTCTAAATTGGCCCTAGTATATGAATGTGAGTTAGGGACCTTAGACTGTAAGCTCCTTGAGGGTAGGGACCGATGAATGTACAATGTATATGTAAAGCGCTGCGTAAATTGACGGCGCTATATAAGTACCTAAATAATAATAATTGTACTTCATTTTTCTCGGCTCGTCGTAGTGTTGTACGTCGCCTCGTTCTTGACGTTTGGAATTTCCGAGCAACATTTGTGCGACCGTGTGTATGCAAGACAAGTTTGAGCCAACATCCGTCGGAAATTCCAATCGTGTGTACGTGGCATAAGTGTGTCAGTGTGTTTTAGGTAAGGTAATAAAAATGCAAAATGTGCACCATTGTTTCTGGGCTGTACTACGGGTACAAACAACAACTAACCTACACTTATGTGGTATCACTGCAATTGTCAGGAGCATGAAAATTTATTTTGGGATGTTCTTTGGTGGTAAATGGTAATAACAGCAAGAACTAGACAAGAAATATACAAGAAAGCAAGAAATATATATTTTTTTTACTATTCTGGGCCAGTTTTCCTTTGATAATAAAACAAAATCAGGAGATATTTATTACCATTTACCACCAAAAGAAAAGCCAAATTTGTCCTTAAAAAAAACAAGGTACTGTATAATCCACCTGGATACACTTAGTAGTTATGACGATATTTACAGTTTTACTAACACATGTCAAAGTTGCAAAATTGTGCTTAGGCATTTAGATTTGTTTTACAGGTGTGAAGGGGGTTAAGAGCAATTTTGTGTGTTAAATATAGTGATATTCTATACCGCTCAAGGTCTCTGGTGATTAGATCTCTCTCTAACAGAATCCTTATTACTGTCCAACATTCATTGTTATTTCAAAGCCAACTGATGTTGTTACAATTCCCAAATGGATTAGCTGCAGTAAACACATAGTTGAGGCATCCTGTAGGAGGATGACACCATTGCTATGACTTGGGACAAGGTATGAGGTATCAAAGCTGATTAGAATGTTTACCGTGACTAGCGAGTAGCGACAGTGCTTTTTTCTTTATTAATTAGCATATTCATCATTACCATGATGTAAGTCAACATATCAGTAATGTGATGCAGCAATGCTGTTCAGAGCTGTATCTTCTGTTAATTTCAAAGTGCCATTTATTGCCCACTCATCATCCCCCTCGTATTAGTATCACTTAGAGGCGGTTTACTATATCAACCGTTATTGATGATTTTTTTTACTCTTTGGTCCCCCAAAAATTGTCAGTATTAGCTGTCGCAAACTTTTATCATTAGTAGTGGTACCCCTGTAGGGGCTGCTGATAACTGTAGTTCATCTGTCACCCTGCCCAGCCAGGCACACACTTTTCAGTCACTCCTTAGACAGAAAGCATTCCTTGCACTTGTTTTTATGTTTTTATTGAGGGGAATGAACTTGGATGGGGATGGGATATTTATGCGATGCTCAACTGATTACAGAAAAATACATGGGACAACTATATACACCTCCGGTATATACAACTCCAGCACATCACTCCAGTGATTTACTTGTTTGCAGACTATCTCTCCTTAATACATCCAGCACATCACTTGCTTGCACTTTCTGGACCAGCTAGCATGGATAGATAGGCCTGACACTGGGTCAGCCAGGCCTTAGCAAATGTCCTTTGCAGGCATGCACTGTGGGCCCCTATAGTGTAGAAAAAAAATATGATAGATCTTGGTGCTAGCTGTCCACGTGGCTACTGAGCCCAGTACCACATCTTCAGGCCCTACCAGCCCTCCTGGCTGCAGATGCCTCTCTCTCTCCACTGCCCGTGATACTACAGTTCATCCTACTGGCTCTACAC
The DNA here is from genome assembly GCA_029206835.1 of Rana muscosa. Lineage (NCBI taxonomy): Eukaryota > Metazoa > Chordata > Amphibia > Anura > Ranidae > Rana > Rana muscosa. The sequence goes on from CM055117.1 coordinate 511,578,822, forward strand.
CCATCTCAGCCTTCAATCTCCCAGTCATCTCAGGCATGCCTCCCCAGTCCTCTCCTGACTGTGTGTCACTCACCAGCCCTCTTGGCTGCAACCTGTTGTCCCCCCTGGAGACTTGCCCAGCAGTGCTCTCTGCCACTGTCCTCTCTTGCTCCTCCTGTGCCTCCTGTCCTAGACACCTCTGTGGGTTGGAAGAAGGTCCCATCCGCACCCGAGCCCAGGCCCAAGGTCAACCTCCCCCTCAACTGGGGAGCTCCTTTAAAGGCCCCGACAGCCTAGCACTCCATCTCCAGCTTTCACCCAAACAACCCCCCCAGCTGAGCTGACCCTGGGTATTTAAGGAGGCCTGCCCCCTGCAAATCCAAGTTGGGGATTGGTCAGGGCTTCTCAGAATACCCCAGGCAGCTCCACCTTTGCTCTCCTCCTTCCTTTCCAGAGGACATCAGAACATTCTAGAAAGAAGTGGGAGGTGTTGGCTGGGTGACTGCCTTCGAGTCACCCAGCTCTGCCCTGAGTCACTCCCAACCCATATCAAAACACACACCCAGACTTGGCTGTCAGCCAAGCCTGGAAATGGACCTACTCTAACAGAAAACCTAAACACTACCACTTCTAGTACACAAAGGGGTGCTACACATGGCTTTTGACATTTGTAGTTGAACAGTATGACATGTCCATTTGTATACTCAGACAAAACAGAATCATTTGTAGCATCTGTTAGGAACGGTGATGTTCAAATTCATCCAGGTTCAATTCGTATAGGGCTAGATGAATACTGTTAGCAATTTGGAGAATCCAAACGTTCCAACAAATTGTACTGAATTCTGGCCAATTTTAAGAGCTAACAGGAGGGAAACTGTAAATAAAAAATAAAAAAAAGCAAGGGAAATTAGGCACTCTCATATGGGACCTGTGCCATTGCCAAAAAAAAGTACAACCGAAAGAGATTAATTTTCAACCAGCTTTAAAAACAAGATGGAAAATACAAAAATCCTTTAAATTACATGTTTGAGGGGTGTTTTAAAGCTATAAGTAATATTATGAAACAGCACAATTTTAATGGACAGGCTCAATGACACCATACTTTAGCAGCATATGCTTGGTTGTGTAACACAAGGGGTTAACCAAGCGCACTCTAGATAAAAGTATGTAAACAAACTAGTATAGGGGCAGAGGGAGAGTAATTTGGGGAAAGATAGACGTTTACAGTCCATAACATACTGTATTAGTCCATGAGTTCTACAACATAACTAGTCCGCAGAGAAGGCTGCCAGCTGACAGATAGAAGAGATCTGAAATAGCAAAAAAGGGGACAAAAAGCAGCGCCTACTAAGCGCAGCAGTCAAATAAAATTTAATGGAAATAAAACAAAATGCAAGTATTACACTCACAAACAATCAAATTGGAGAGGCTTATCTGGATGGATGTACAATTCATCCATTGTACATCCATCCAGATAATCCTCTCCAATTTGATTGTTTGTGAGTGTAATACTTGCATTTTGTTTTATTTCCATTCAATTTTATTTGACTGCTACACTTAGTAGGCGCTGCTTTTTGTCCCCTTTTATGCTTGGTTGTGTAACTGTTAGTTTTTTCTTTTACAATTAGCCTGACTTATAGAAAGCAGCAGTGCCCCAATCCACCGTTATTTGAATCGTTTTACAATAAAATATTTTATTGAGCAAAGAAAAGCAACAAGTGAAGTACGTACAATGTTAACACAACATTTCAACATCAGCAACATTGTATATAATTTCAATGCAAACTGTGTGTAAATTGTAGCCACAAATCAGTAAAGATAAACCCAAAGTCATATCACATAGATATAAAAAAGGAAAAAAGTTGCAATTTTTGAAATATACTGAGGTCCACTGCCCACAACACACAGTCAGTGGGCAGAGTTCCCCATTTAGGATGGGAAAAATAAATATTAACAGGAGGGGTGGGAGGGTTCATAATTTGCCTAAACAGAGGTCACGGTACAGACTTGTTATTAACATAGGGTATTATGGATAGTAAAGGTCGAACTGGCAGGATTTTACTCAATTTATCTATTACTCTAAAGGTCATCCACCCTGTTGTCATGTTTTCATAGTGTGACAGCAGGAAGGTAAAGTCACCTGGTTGCATCCAGGGGGGTAGATATATTTCGCCCAGATTCAGGCTTTACGCCGACTTATAGAACTAGGTGGAGAGTTGTATAAGCCCAGCTAAGGCTAGTGGGCTCATGGATGACTCATACCTCTAGGGAGAGTGCTGGGCGTCGTGCAGACAGGGAGTTGATGAGACCAGCTGAAGCTTGTCAGCTCATTTAGGCCTCTATAAGAACTCCCAGCTTCATTAGATGTTAGCTCATGCCTGGAACCAGACCTGTGTGGACTGTCTAGGGAGAGTGAACCCCTGTGCGGTGAGACAAAGCCTGTGTGGCTATTTGCTTGGACATTTAAAACCAGGGACTTAGGGACTAGGACAGCACTAGGCTGATCCCAGTTGTTAGTTAGGAAACCTGTATGTTTAGTCAGAGGTCAAGTTGACCAGGATTTATTTTGTTTATGTTTCTTTTGCTTTGCTGTGTTTTGTCACTGTAAACAGAAAATAAACCGCACCTTTTTGATTTTGAAAACCACAACCTCCGTTTGCTGGGCCTGTTTTGTGTGGGGAGCCCATCCCGGGGGTCACACACACCCGCTGCCGAGCTAACCCCCTCACAGTTGGTGGAGAACCAGTGGCAGTTTTTTTTAAGCCAGCATGGAGGAGATACTGAAACAGCTGGCTCTAGCAAATGCCAATCAACAGCAGACAAATGCAGGTTTGCAAAGGAGCCTTGCAGCTCAGCAACAAGCCCAGCAGCAATCTGAGGCCCGCTTCATAGACCTGTTACAGAAGCAAGAGCAGAGACTACAACAAATGGAAGCAGTAATGCAGCAACGTCCGCAGACCAGTGAGGAAAGCCGTCCCACTAATACCGCGTCCTTTGGGGTGAGTCGTTTATTGACAAAAATGACTGGAGAGGATGATCCAGAGGTATTTTTGACCACATTTGAAAGGACCGCTGAAAGAGAAAAGTGGCCTGAGGAGCAGTGGGCTGGACTGGTGGCTCCTCTGTTAACTGGTGAATCGCAGAAAGCTTACTATGACCTAGAGCCTAACCAAGCAAAAGACTATGTGATGCTAAAAGCTGAAATTTTGGCAAGGCTGGGTGTCACCCAGGCTGTCCGGGCTCAGCGTGTGCATAACTGGACTTTCCAGCTTGGAAAACCCCCCAGGTCTCAAATGTATGATCTCATTCACCTGAGCAGAAAGTGGCTACAGCCAGAGACTTTGTCCGCACCAAAGATTGTGGAACGTGTTGTAATGGATCGGTTTTTGAGAGCTCTTCCTACTGCCATCCAAAAGTGGGTAAGCCATGGAGACCCAGAGACGGCCGATGGTCTTGTGGATCGTGTGGAGAAATACTTGGCTACAGAGAACCTGACGGCCTCTTCCAGAGACACTCGGACTTTCCACCCTAAGACCAGACCATCCCCAGGGGCGGATAAGAGGATTCCAAGGGGTGAGGGTGGAGAGAGTGAGAGGGTGGGAGCTCTACCCCAAGTTTGGCGAGAACAGCCTGGGAAATCAGCGGCTCAAGAGGCGGCAAGAAGGATCGTTTGCTACCGCTGCCGGCAAGCGGGACATATTGCAGCCAATTGCCCGGTTGTGGAGGAACCCATGCAATGTGACTTTCTGACGGACAGACGTCAGTCGCTGTGTGCGACAGTCGCATGCACTGCCATTCGAGGAACTGAGAAACATTTATGCAAAATGTGTGTTAATGGTAGAAATGTTGTGGTATTGCTAGATTCAGGTAGCCTTGTGACCCTGATAAAGGCTGAGTTAGTTAAAACAGAGGTCTCTGGGAATAGCAAGGTAGCTGTTATTTGTGTGCATGGGGACACCCGAGAGTATCCAGTGACTACAGTGTGTTTCGAGACCCCCAAAGGTACCCTCTCTCATCCAGTGGGCTTAGTATCTCAGTTACCGCATGACGCCATTGTGGGAAGGGATTTTCCGAAGTTCTGGGAACTGTGGGATGATCCTGAGCCCCCCACTGGTGCCCCTATGTACCAGGAATGTGATAGCCAGAACTCCCCTGAGAGTGGTGAGGACTCTCCGGAATTTCCCTTATCAGTATTGGCAGGGGAGACTCAAGAAACTGGAGAGGAGCCCACCTCCTCAGACGAAAACCTACCGTCTGTGGAGTTTTCTGATCTTGAGGTTCACAGGGAAAACTTTGCCACAGAACAGTTGAAAGACCCCGCCCTAATAAAGGCACGGGAAAACGTAGTGAAAATAGATGGCGAGTTAGTGAACCCAGATAATACCTGCACTTACCCATACTTCAGCGTAGAGAAGGACCTACTGTATCGGGTGGCAAAAAGGGCAGAAGAAACCGTTGAGCAGCTTGTGGTGCCCGAAACTTACAGGAAGTTGGTGTTGGAGTTGGCCCATGGGCACATTCTTGGAGGTCATCTGGGGACAGAGAAAACCTGAGAGAGGGTATTACAGAGATTCTATTGGCCGGGGGTGATGAAGGACATAGAAAATTATTGTTCCTCCTGCCCTGTGTGTCAGAGGTCGGCCCCGATGCCACATTTCCGTAGCCCGCTGGTCCCTCTACCCATCATTGAGGTCCCGTTTGAGAGGATCGCCATGGATTTGGTAGGGCCTATAATCAAGTCCGCTAGGGGGCACCAGTACATATTAGTTATAATGGACTATGCCACCCGTTATCCAGAAGCGATCCCTCTCCGAAATACCTCGGCCAAAACCATAGCCAAAGAGCTATCTCTTGTGTTTAGCCGGGTGGGTATTTGTAAAGAACTGCTTACGGACCAAGGTACACCCTTTATGTCCCGGGTTATGAAGGAGCTGTGTAAATTGTTCAAAGTGACGCAATTACGTACATCTGTGTATCACCCCCAAACCGATGGGCTGGTTGAAAGATTCAACAAAACCCTAAAACAAATGTTGAAGAAAGTGGTGGCTAGAGATGGAAAGGATTGGGACTGTCTACTTCCTTATCTGATGTTTGCTATTAGGGAGGTGCCCCAATCCTCTACGGGATTCTCCCCCTTTGAGTTACTGTATGGGAGACACCCAAGAGGGCTGTTGGATATTGCCAAGGAAACTTGGGAAAGTGAGAGTTCTCCCCACAGGAGTGTGATTGAGCATGTCGCCCTGATGCAAGACCGAATTGCACAGGTAATGCCCATCGTGAAGGAACATTTGGCCCAAGCGCAGTTAGCACAGCAGAGAGTGTACAACCGTGGAGCCAAGACCCGTACCTTTTCCCCGGGGGATAGGATACTGGTACTTGTCCCTACGGTTGAAAGTAAATTCCTTGCCAAATGGCAAGGCCCCTATGAGATAATGGAAAAAGCGAGCGAAGTGAATTACAAGGTCAGACAACCAGGAAGGCGAAAGCCCGAACAGATCTATCACGTTAATCTGTTGAAAGCCTGGAGGGATAGAGAGTCCCTAGTCGCAGACACTTGGTCACCAGCTCAAACTGGTTGCGTGATTCCTGAGGTTGGAATAGCAGCCACCTTGTCACAACCCCAACAACAGGAGGTTAAGGAGTTTGTGCTTCGCAACAAGGAGGTATTCTCTGAGCTGCCGGGACAAACATCTGGGGTAGAGCATGACATCATTACCCCGCCCGGTGAAAGGGTGAAGTTAAAACCCTATCGGATCCCAGAGGCCCGACGGGAGGCAATACGGGAGGAAGTACAGAAAATGCTGAACTTAGGGGTGATAGAGGAGTCCCAAAGTGATTGGTCTAGTCCCATTGTGTTGGTGCCTAAACCGGATGGGAGCTGGCGATTTTGTAACGATTTTCGTCAGTTGAACAAAGTTACAAAATTTGACACCTACCCCATGCCACGTATAGATGAGTTGATCGACCGGCTGGGAACAGCCCGATACATGACGACTCTTGACCTCACAAAAGGGTATTGGCAAATCCCCCTGGCCAAGTCGGCCAAAGAGAAAACCGCATTTGTAACCCCAGACGGGGCGTTCCAATATAAAAGAATGCCGTTCGGGTTACAGAATGCGCCGGCCACATTCCAGCGGAAAATGGACCAGATGCTGAGGCCCCATCGGAAGTATGCTGCGGCTTACCTGGATGACGTAATTGTCCATAGCACAGATTGGGCCTCACATCTGCCAAAAGTGCAAGCAGTCCTGGACTCTGTTCGGGAAGCGGGGTTTACGGCTAACCCCAAGAAGTGTACCATTGGGCAGGAGGAGGCCAAATATCTTGGGTACACCATTGGGAGGGGAGTAATAAAACCCCAACTCAACAAAGTCGAGGCCATCCAGAGTTGGCCACGTCCCAACAGCAAGAAGCAGGTACGAGCCTTTCTGGGAATCGCTGGGTATTATCGGCGATTCATTCCCCACTTTGCTTCTAAGGCTGTGCCCCTAACCAACCTGACGAAGGGGAAAGGGTCGGTCATGATTAAATGGACCCCCGAGGCTGAGGCAGCATTCCAATTCTTGAAACAAGCCTTATGTAGCCAGCCAGTGTTGTACTCACCCGACTTCTCTAAAGACTTTGTCGTACAAAGTGATGCGTCAGATGTGGGGTTAGGAGCAGTATTGTCCCAGGTCTGGAACGGGGAAGAGCACCCAGTCATTTACCTCAGCAGGAAGTTGAAGTCCCATGAGGTAAATTACGCCACCGTTGAAAAGGAGTGTTTAGCGGTGAAGTGGGCTCTAGATTCCCTTCGGTACTACCTGCTAGGTAGGCACTTTGACATGGTTACGGATCACGCTCCGTTAAAGTGGATGGCTCAAAACAAGGAAACAAATAGAAGAGTGAATAGGTGGTTCCTGGCCCTCCAGGAATTCAACTTCACAGTAAAGCATCGCCCTGGCGTTCAAATGGGGAATGTGGATGCTTTGTCTCGAGTACATGAATGCCTGATTGCTGGTGTTCCAACCCCGAGGTTAAAACAAGAGGGGGGGGTATGTGACAGCAGGAAGGTAAAGTCACCTGGTTGCATCCAGGGGGGTAGATATATTTCGCCCAGATTAAGGCTTTACGCCGACTTATAGAACTAGGTGGAGAGTTGTATAAGCCCAGCTAAGGCTAGTGGGCTCATGGATGACTCATACCTCTAGGGAGAGTGCTGGGCGTCGTGCAGACAGGGAGTTGATGAGACCAGCTGAAGCTTGTCAGCTCATTTAGGCCTCTATAAGAACTCCCAGCTTCATTAGATGTTAGCTCATGCCTGGAACCAGACCTGTGTGGACTGTCTAGGGAGAGTGAACCCCTGTGCGGTGAGACAAAGCCTGTGTGGCTATTTGCTTGGACATTTAAAACCAGGGACTTAGGGACTAGGACAGCACTAGGCTGATCCCAGTTGTTAGTTAGGAAACCTGTATGTTTAGTCAGAGGTCAAGTTGACCAGGATTTATTTTGTTTATGTTTCTTTTGCTTTGCTGTGTTTTGTCACTGTAAACAGAAAATAAACCGCACCTTTTTGATTTTGAAAACCACAACCTCCGTTTTCTGGGCCTGTTTTGTGTGGGGAGCCCATCCCGGGGGTCACACACACCCGCTGCCGAGCTAACCCCCTCACAATAGGCATCAGAGTATTTGAACTGAAACCAGGCAAACCATGTTTTGTGGAACTTGTCGGAAGTTTAATTCGCTATAGCAAGCGTTTATTCCAACTCAGACATATGGTGTATGGTGCAAGCCCGTTCTCAGGTTGAGGGAACTTTCGACAGTTTCCAGTATTTGGGGATCAAGGATTTTTCAGCGTTCAGTAGATGTTTAGTCAGGGATCGCTTATATCTTCCCAGAGGGTAGTTAGAGATGTGCAAAAGACAGCATGCTGGTGTAAGCTTAATTTTAGTCTCAGTGATATGATGGATCAAATAACGGATTTTACTCCATCAGGCGGTTGGTTACCTTTGGACAATTCCACCAGAAGTGCAACATGTCTCCTCTAGTCTCCCCGCATCTCCAGCACATATCCGAAAATGTTGGGTACCATTTTTTTACCTTAACTGGTGTTGCATACCATTGCGAGTAGTTTGTACTAATTTTCTTGTATTCTTGTGCTGATTGAACATTTGTGTGCTAGAATACATGCATTTTCCTACTGTGGGTCAGAGAAATGCATTTTTGAGTCCGGTTTTCCACTGGTCTCTGAACTTGGCTTAATCTGCAGCATCAGACTGTTGGAGACATGCATACATGAAAGGATTAGTTTTCTCAATTTGTTTGCCAGTCAAACAAATGGATTCAAACGAAGTAGGTTCCCTGACTACTTCCTTTTTTTTATCAGAGGAGAGAAGGTAATGACCAGTTTGCCTGTAGTTCCAGAATGTGCGTACCAGGGGTGAGAGGTTATCCAGCAACTTGTTATGGGGTAAAATCTGGCCTGCACTGACAAAGTGTGATTCTAGGAGATGTGTTGCGTCTCCTAAGGAAAATGTTTTTGTGCCCATTCCCGGGAGGAAGTCGGGGTTATTGAAGAGTGGTGTCAGCACCCCCGGGGATGTGGATATTTGGTATAGTAGGGCAGTTTTATAAAAAAACTTTCAGGGTAGCTCCAATGATGGGATGCTGTGAAAGCTCCAGGGGACATTTGGACCAGGGGGATCATGGTGAAAATTTCAATGGGGCCTTTGAGAAACTCTCCTCTAGGGACACCCAATCTTTATTGGCTACATGGCAATGTCAATCGATAATTCTGGCCAGATGTGTGACATAATAATATAGCCTAACATTTGGGAAATCCAATCCTTCTGCGGCTTTGGGCTTCATGAGTAAGCGAAGATTGATACAGGGTTTTTTATGCACCCATAGAAATTTCCAAAGTACAGATTGTAACTGCTTAAAGAAACTGGCTGGTATATCGATTGGTAGTGTGTGAAAAAGATACAACAGTCTCATAATTATGGTCATTTTAACAATAACGGCTCTGCTGAACCTATTTGAATCGGTTTAATTAAAAATGGTAGCACACGTTCTTTCATTTAAGGGTTCACGGCCTGATTTGATAAAAAGATTGAAATTGGCCAGTGGTTGGCTGAGGTTATCCCTGTTCTCACTGATGGAGAACTGTCCTGATGTTGACCAAGTCAGTGGTGGCGGTTCTGCCCTTAGTAAATATTGTGTCTAAATAAGGACTGAATTAAGACTTAGTCCTAAAAGTGTGATTGTAAAAGAATTCAGATCAGACTTTAAAGATTTCTTAGGGAGGCTTTCAGAAATGTGAACTGGAACATCACTATTGCCTTGGTAAGGAAAAAACATATTACAAAATACATAAAAAAAGCTGTTTGTCAGTATTATGTGCGTATTTATTATTTATTACAATTGACCATGCAGAAAACAACACATGCTATGGTTGCTCTTTTTATGTTCTATTTTTTATTTATTTTTAAACAAAGGAAATAAGCCTGTTGCCTAAATTACAAGGAAAACTGAATTAATAGACTGTGAAAGCAAACTGGTTTTAGAAAAAGTGCATGTTTTTAGGGCAGTATGAGGAAGAAATTGGCCCAAGTCCCCATGGAAACACAATGGCAGTTAATCAGAATTTCCAACATAATTACAGGTCCCAGAAATTAGAACAAAGCACACCTCCATTAAAACCTCACTTGTTGTAAATGATTTGCTTATTTAATTCTCTTTCAAAGGCTCATTTGCTTAAAACTGGAAACTACTGCTAATTGCAGTCTTTTGACTGTATTACTGTTAACGGCATGGCCAGCTTTAATCTTCTGCTTTTTAGCAATTTAACCACTTGTTGACAATCATCTGGATTGCAGAACATTGATTACTGAAGTGAGGTCATGACCAACATACACATTAGCATAGAAATACATTTGAACCTGTGGTTTGAGCCTAAAAAAGATAAAGGTGAATACAGAAATATGTAAAGAAGAGATTTGCAGACCCGGGAAATTCCAAAAGCAGTGTACTTTTCATCTGTGTCCATGCTGTCCCCTCTTCCAGCTTATTTCTCTGACCAGAGGTGTGTGAATAGCAGTGTTGCCATTCTACCAGTTTCAAATTTACTGACACAACACCCACAATTTACTGGCACCGCCAAGTTTTTACTGACATTTCAAGAAGTTTCAAAATTACAGTTTTAAGTGCAGATTTCAGTATTTAGGCTACAAACAAGTACAATACACAATTAGCAATGTAATTAAAGGTATATATTAAGGCAAAAAACATTGTCCCCATGTCTCCTCCTGAGTCACAGAGACAGTCTCTCTCCATGCCAGGTGGTCCCTTCAGTCCACTCTAGTTCAAAAAGCACTGACAATCCCGCTCCTGGCTTCCCTTGCTCCCGTCCCACAGATCCGCACACAAGGCTCTGGCCGCTCTGTTCAGCTCCCTTGCACCATGACATCACATGACACACTCAGGCATCACCTCTGCCAGCCCCCCCCCCCGCACCCCTCGAACACACTGTAACAGGCAATCGGATGGTCTCAGCTGACACTGACTTCATTAAAAAAAGATTATTTTTAATGAAATAAAAGTATTCCATTTTGCCCTTCCATTAACTCAAGTTTTTTTAGGTAGCTTAGACAATGATTCACAGGAATGCCTGCACTTCTTGGCCCCCAACTCTTCATACAAGTTCTAATCTAATCAGGATAAGGGTTAGGGTTAGCGGTTAGGGTTAGGATTAGGGTTATTGGTTAGGGTTAGGGTTAGGGATAGGGTTAGGGCTAGCGTTATGGTTAGCCATTAGGGTTAGTGGTTAGGGGTAGGATTAGGGTAAGGGTTAGCGGTTAGGGTTAATGTTAGGGTTAGCGGTTAGGTTTCGGGTTAGGGTTAGGGGCTAGGGTTAGCATTATTGTTAGGGTTAGTGTTAGCTGTTAGGGTTAGGGATAGTGCTGTGTTAGCGGTTTAGGGTTAGGGTTAGAGTTATTCATTAAGGTATTGGGTTAGGGTTAGGGCTATGGTTAGGGTTAGGGTTAAAGGTTAGGATTAGGGTTATCTAGTAGGGTTATGGTTAGTGGTTAGGGTTAGGCTTAGGGTTAGGATTATTGGTTAGGCTTAGGGGTAAGGTTAGTGTTATTGTTAAAGTTAGGGTTAGGGATAGGGTTAGGGCTAGGGTTATGGTTAGCCGTTAGGGTTAGTGTTAGGGTTAGTGGTTAGGTTTAGGTTTTGTGTTAGGGTTAGGGTTAGCATTAGGGATGAGCCGAACACCCCCCCTGTTTGGTTCGCACCACAACCTGCAAACAGCCAGAATGTTCGCGTGAACTTTAGAACCCTATTAAATACAATGGACTCGAATGTTCAAAATCAAAAGTTCTAATTATAAAGGCTCATATGAAAGTTATTGTCTTAAAAAGTGTTTGGGGACCCGGGTCCTACCCCAGGGGACATGTATCAATGCAAACAAAAGTTTTAAAAACGGCCGTTTTTTCGGGAGCAGTGATTTTAATAATGCTTAAAGTGAAACAAGAAAAGTTAAATATTCCTTTAAATTTAGTTCCTGGGGGGTGTATATTATGCATGTAAATTCGCGCTTGTTTCCCGTGCTTAGAACTGTCCCTGCACAAAGTGTCATTTCTGAAGGAAAAAAAGTCATTTACTGCTGGGGAACTTCCTCCACAGTGTAATACATGAATAGACCCGCCCCTTCTCACGTTCCGAATCAGGTCCTCAGCCTTACACCTACGTCGTTGGCTGAACGGACCTGATGGGGAACTTTAGAAGGGGCGGTCTATTCATTTAATACACTGCCGAGGAAGTCCCCCATCAGGTCCACTCAGGTTTAGCCAATGACGTTTCGTGTGGACAGCGCTGGACATCGGATCGCCGAGGGACACTGGATTTCATCGCTGGAATGTTTTTTTTTCTTTTTTCTTTTTTTCTTTTTAATAAAGGACTTTTCCAAGGTGTCTGTGTGTTTTTTTAATTTTTTTTACACTTTCTTTGTGAAATGGTAGGGGTACAATGTACCCCTTACCAATTCACATAGGGGGGGCCGGGATCTGGGGGTCCCCTTTGTTAAAGGGGTCTTTCAGATTCCGATAAGCCCCCTGCCCGCAGACCCCCACAACCAGCGGGCAAGGGTTGTGGGGATGAGGCCCTTGTCCCCATCAACATGGGGACATCCTCCCCATGTTGAGGGCATGTGGCCTGGTACGGTTCAGGAGGGGGGGGCGCTCTCTCATCCCCCCCTCTTTTCCTGCGGCCTGACAGATTGCGTGCTCGAATAAGGGGTCTGGTATGGATTTTTGGGGGAACTCCACGCCATTTTTTTTTTAATTTGGGGTGGAGTTCCCCTTAAAATCCATACCAGACCTGAAGGGCCTGGTATGGATATTTGGGGGAACTCCACGCATTTTTTTTTTAAATTTGCGGCAGGATTCCCCTTAATATCCATACAAGACCTCAAGGGCCTGGTAATTGAATTTGGGGGAACCCCCATGCATTTTTTTTTTTTTATCGATGACTTTTCTATGTATTGCCGGGAGCCGACAATTCATTATAGCCGCGAGTGAGTTTTAAATGACTTTTTTTCCTTCAGAAATGACACTTTGTGCAGGGACAGTTCTAAGCACGGGAAACAAGCGCAACTTTACATGCATACTATACACACACCCTAGGTACGAAATTTAAAGGAATAGTTAACATTTATTGTTTCACTTTAAGCATTATTAAAATCACTGCTCCCGAAAAAACGTCCGTTTTTTTAACCTTTTTTTTTTGCATTGATACATGTCCCCTGGGGCAGGACCCGGTCCCCAAACACTTTTTATGACAATAACTTGCATATAAGCCTTTAAAATTAGCACTTTGTCGAACAGGCGAACAGGCAATGTTCGAGTCGAATATGAGTTTGACTCGAACTCGAAGCTCATCCCTAGTTAGCATTATTGTTAGGGTTAGTGTTAGGGTTAGGGTTATTGTTAAGGTTAGGGTTAGGGTAAGGGTTAGCGGTTTGGGTTATTGTTAGGGTTATTTAAAAATCATTTAAAAATATAATACTACCATATACAGGTGAAAAAAAACCAATAAATATATTAATCAATCTATATTTCAGAATAAAAAATATATAAAAAATTTGCACAAAAAATTATAATATATTATAAAATGTAGAATAAATGTTTATATTTTCTTAAAATAAACCAATTTTTTATGAAAAAAATAATTAAAAATAAATAAACATATACAGATTGAAAAATAAATAAATAACTATTTTTTTTTTTATTAAATTAGTGAAAATATTAAAAAAATTGCCACAAAACAATGTTATATATTTAAAAAAATTGGATTAACGTTTACATTTGCTTGAAATATACAATTTTTTTTATAATAAAGGACAGACAAAAAAAATTCATCTGTACATCTATAGATATATATTTTCTAAATATATGCTCATACCTGATTGTCACCAACAGACGTTCCTCTGGTGACACACTCTTTCTCATATTGGTGTCCATGCTTGTCAGACTGGGTCGTACTTTTTTTAAGAGCAGATCAAATGTGACAATGGATATACGGGTAAAATTTTAAAATTTTTCGGAGTAAGTACGCAGCTGTACATACATGTTTGTGAAATATCCAACGGACGTTCGCTGTGCCATCAATGGATGGGTCCAGTATCGACGAGCTCTGACTCTGGACCTCTCACACAATTTGCGACGACGTTGCAGCCTCAGCAAGAGCAACGTCAGGAGCATTTCCTGACATATGTTCAATATGGAATCCATTTCCAAAAAAAAAAACACAGAAAGAGAGGCAAATGCAAGTATACAACTGCTCTCTCTGCTGCTGCTGCTCACTCTGATCAAAATGGCAGAAATAGTTAAAATAACATGCTTTCTGAGCTTGGGGAGGGTCTTATGAGTTTATCTTATAAACGCTTCTAGACGCAAACGCGGTAAAACGCGGTTAAACGTGGCATGCAAATGCGGCAAAACAGGCGTTTATAAATGCCGGTTTTAGCCTTTAAAAATGTGTGTTCAGCAGAGTTTGCACCGGCGTCTCGTGTGCATGGGGCCTTAAAGTGATTGTAAAAGTTCCAATTAAAAGAAAAAAAAAATACTTCAAGCTTACCTACTCTATGCAGTGGTTTTGCACAGGGAACCCTTGATTCTCCTCTTCTCGGGTCCCCCCGCTGGTGCTTCTGGCTCCTCCCCCGCTGAGTGCCCCCATAACAAGCCACTGACACACAGCGTGTGGCTCTGCCCCACCTCCTGCTCCCTCCTCACTGGTTGTGATTGACAACAGTGGGGGCTCCAGGGTCTATGAGAAAGAAGAGAGCTGCTATCGCGCACAACGCTGGATCAAGATCGGACTTTGGCAAGTATAAAGGGGGGGGGGGCTGCATATTGCAGCTTTTTTAACTTAATGCAGAGAATGTAATATTCACAGTGGTATGATGCACACAATCTCAGGCTCATGGAGTGTCAAAAGTTCCCAGATATGTTAGTATGTCATAGAGGTAGCGCTATAGTATATTGAGTGGTTTACAGCTGAACAAATCCAAACTAGAGAGAGACTTTGCCATGTTTATTACCAATAATTTACTATCCATCAGGCATTAGACTCATAAGCAAAGGTCTATTGAGGAAAAGTTACGGATGAGCATTTTTTGCATGCTGTAATTCTTAAAGAATCACAACATGCATTTTTTGTGTTGATTGGATAAAACGCTATAAATTTTAATGTAAAACTTTCTACTATGCCAATAATGGGAAATTTG